>RCUC01137178.1:0-239539 GCA_003697995.1 Taxidea taxus jeffersonii
GGGGGGGGGCTGTTTGCACATATACGCATCACTGTGTAGTAAGATAAAGTTCAAGAAAATTTGATTCTCATAAGGCTCATACAACAGTGGAATCCATTCCATGAGCCCAAAAGCACTCTCTTCATGAAATCTAGATGTTCCTAGGAAATTTCAGCACATAGTGTTTGCTAATAATTACACATAAAACATCTATTTTCTAATTATTGTTCAATAACATGTCAAACAAATACAAGTATAAACTACTGAAAAGTGAGGACATTAAACTGAGTAGTTTGGTGGGTTACTGCAACCTGGTACATTCAAATTGGTATAGATGGAAAGATTCATGCTAATAAAATCTCTAGGTATAGAAATATCTCTAGCACTATCACAGAAACTCTCTTTCCAAATAACTAATGCTTACCGCTTTAATGGCCAAATCTTTTTTTTTTTAATTTCAGATGCAAACATTGTATTGAATTTTTTAGAATGATTGAAGTTTGTGGAATGTCAGGAATGATGGGTCCCATATTATTTAACAAGTGCTATTCTGGGGCGCCTGGGTGGCTCAGTGGGTTAAAGCCTCTGCCTCTGGCTCAGGTCATGATCCCAGGGTCCTGGGATCGAGCCCCACGTCGGGCTCTGTGCTCAGCGGGGAGCCTGCTTCCTCCTCTCTGCCTGCCTCTCCACCTACTTGTGATCTCTGTCAAATCAATCAATCAATCAATCTTTAAAATAAATAAATAAAAATAAAAAGTGCTATTCTGTGCAGAGTCAGAATTTGCTCCTGGCCCTGCCTCACTAACTCCAGGCCAGTGTTCCCCTAATATCCTTCGTGTCTCCCTGCCATGCTTCTGTGCCATTCCTGTCTTCTAAGTCCTCTTCCCTGAAATGCTGTCTTGGTCCGCGTGGACTACTTTTACAAAATATGAGAAACCGGGTAGCTTATCAACAACAGAGATTTACTTCTCCCAGTTCTAGAGGCCATGGAGTCCAAGATCAAGGTGCCAGCGGGGGGGGGGGGGTGTTCCTGGTAGCTCTTCTTGCCGTGTCCTCCCTAGCTGGCTCTCTGGCCTCTTCTTGTAAGGGCACTCTTCGCATTCCTGAAAACCTAATCACTGTCCAAAGGTCCCATCTCCTGATAGACCACACTGGGGGTGAGAGTTTCAATGCAGGCGTTTTGAGGAGATAAAGACATTCAGCCCATGACAGTATCACTAACCCGTCTTTGTCAAACCCCATCACATGGTATTTCCTCCAAGGAGACTAGTCTCCATTCCTCAACCAGATGTGACCTCTCCCTTGTTGGAGTACCAGTAGTTCTCTGTATATTGTTTGTAATATTTACCTCACACTGAATGTACTCTAGATGATTACTATTTGCATATTAGGCTAACCCCATTATTAGGTTGTAAGCTGATTGTAGATAGTTACTGATTTATGCCAGAGCACCCAGCCCAGAATCTGGTCAAAATCCTTCATTCATTTTATGATATAGATGAATTTTACACATGTATAAACTGCGGCCCAGACTGCTCTAAGGTCAAGGGCCGTTTCCCTTAATTTTCATGCTTTGGGAGAAAAATTCTACTTTGAACCAAGAAGAAAAGAAACAGCTACACAACTAATTAGTAACTTTGGACTAAGCACCTTTGAAAAGGAGCTGATCTTTACTCCTAAAACTGAGACCACAGTGCTTATTTTCAAACCGATTAAACTAATATCCGTGCACATTAAAATTAGTGTTGAGCCCACAACGGAAGAAGACATTTGCAAATGACCAATCTGATAAAGGGTTAATATCCAAAATCTATAAAGAACTTACAACTCGGGACGCCTGGGTGGCTCAGTTGGTTAAGCAGCTGCCTTCAGCTCAGGTCATGATCCCAGCGTCCTGGGATCGAGTCCCACATCGGGCTCCTTGCTCGGCGGGGAGCCTGCTTCTCCCTCTGCCTCTGCCTGCCACTCTGTCTGCCTGTGCTCACTCTCTCTGACAAATAAATAAAATCTTTAAAAAAATAAAAAGAACTTACAACTCAACACCCAAAAAATAAATAATCCAGTTAAGAAATGGGCAGAAGACATGAACAGACATTTTTCCAAAGAAGACACACAAATGGCTAACAGACACATGAAAAGATGCTCAACATCACTCATCATCAGGGAAATACAGATCAAAACCATGGTGAGGTATAACCTCTCACCTGTCAGAATGGCTAGAACTGACAACCCAGGAAACAACAGATGTTGGTGAGGATGAGGAGAAAGGGGAACCCTCTTGCCCTGTTGGTGGGAATGCAAGCTGATGCAGCCACTCTGGAGAACAGTATGGCCATTTCTCAAAAAGTAGAACTACCCTACGGCCCCGCAATTGCACTACTGGGTGTTTACCCAAAAGATAAAAAATACAGATTGGCAGGGGTACATGTACCCCAATGTTTATAGCAGCATTATCAATAATAGCCAAACTGTGGAGAGAGCCCAAATGCCCATTGAGTGATGAATGGATAAAGAAGACCTGGCATCTATGTACAATGGAAAGCCAGTCAGCCATCTAAGAGTGAACTCTTGCCATTTGCAATGATGTGGCTGGAGCTAGAGTGTATTTTGCTAAGCGAAATAAGTCAGAAAGACAAATACATGATTTCACTCATAGTGGAATTTAAGAAACAAAACAAAGGAACATAGGAAGCGGGGGAGAAGAGGGAAGCAAAGCATAAGAGACCCAACTACAAAGAACAAACTGAGGCTTGATGGAGGGAGGTGGGGGGAAGGATGGGCTAAATGGGTGACGGGGATGAAGGCGGGCACTTGTTATCATGAGCACTGGGTGTTATATGTAAGTGGTGAGAGCACCCAATTCTATACCTGAAGCCCATTTTACCATATATGTTAACTAACTAGAATTTAAACCAAAACTTGAAATAAAAAAATAAAATTTTTTTCTTATGTTTTTAAACTTGATAAAAAATGTGATTGCTTTACAGGATACAAGTTCAGTATTAAAGGAGGAACATGTTATCACAACATTTGAAGATGAAGGTTCATACATAATTCAAGAACAGCAGGATTCTCTTGTGTGTCGGGGGATTCTGGACTTAGAAGACACTGACATGCCAGAGCCCCTCGCTCCTGAAAGCTACCCTGAGTCCATCTGTGAGGAAGATGTTACCTTGGCTTTGAAGGAACTGGATGAACGATGTGAAGAAGAAGAAGCTGATTTCTCTGGACTGTCCAGGTGAGACTCTGGTATCACAAACACTAGAATGAAGGGGTATGTCCTCTCTGAGCCCCTCCCAAATATGGGCCTCTCTTCCAGTTCACTTAACTTTTGTTTCTTTGTTTTAGCCTGTAATCACAAAAAAGATAAAATGACTGCAATGGGTTTATTTTCTGTGACTAACCTTTAATTTGCTTAAAGAAAAAGCATAGCAAGCAACATTCTACACCAGATTCCTCTTTTGGCAAAATGCCAGATGGCCAGTTGTTAAGATCAATATTGCATCAGGGCCAGAGCCAGGTGTCAAAGTCATGGGACGAACTTGGTGATACCAAAATAAATCTGAAATATATCCAAAAAATTATTTTACAGTTTCCTCATCGGTGGTCATGGTTGTAAAGTTTGACCTTTATAATGGGCAGAAGTGATCGTTTCTTGGTACTGTCAGATGTTAGATGACCTCTTTTAAAATGTTCATGTTCCATACATTCAAAATATATTATCAAAGGTATCAAGAATTCCCAAAGAGGGCATTTTCTTCACTCATGGGCTAACAAAACTGAATAATCATTATTGCATATAGTTCTTAGAAGAAATCTTGGCTGTTATGAAATGTGTAAACCGAACTGTTCTATAATGATCTAGAATTATGATGTTAGTCATAACTAATAGTAATCATAATAGTAGATACAGTCATAATATAACATAATATATAATATGTAATATAATATATAACAATAGTCATAATAAATAGATATTATTATCTATTTTTCTTTTACTTAAGTTTTATAAATATTTGTTGCTCAAAACCATGTTCTTTATAAAGGTGTCTAGCTTAATGCACTATCCGTGTATCTACTTCCCCAGTCATTAATTTCAAGCTCTTTGATAATTAATTTTAAACAAATATTAATATTTAGTAGTCATCAAATATTTCAGAGTTTCACTCTGAGAATAAAAACCATTCATTTGTATTTCAAGTGATAATAGAGGGTGTGTGTGTGTGTGTGTGTGTGTGTGTGTGTTAACGTAAGCACTATACCCAGTGTGGAGCTTGAACTCAACAACCCTGAGATCAGGAGTCGCGTGCTTCTCCAACTTAGCTGGCCAGGTACCCCTTCCGGTAATAATAGAGTTTTAACATACACAGCACAGAAGAAGGTTTTCACTCTTCAGTATACCTAGAATATTCTCCCGTATTTCAGAGTGTACATTCAGGTATTGACCACCATAGTGACACACCTTGTTCACGTTGCCGATTTGGACGGCAGTAACCTGCCGTCACTCATTCATTCATCATACACAAAGGCAGGGGTGCCGGGAACGATGTGGAGGTAGATATTCAACTACTGGGCTTTCTAAAAGGTTGAAGCCAAATGATGGACTTTGGCCAACTCCCGAAGATGAGACCGAGTAGTGTACCGCTACTAACACAGACGGAGAGCCACCTGGGTTTACGAGAAATACATTTTGCTAAGATCAGTCACCACAGTGACATTGTAAAAATACACTTTGTTGAGGTGTGGCTTAAAGTTTTCACCTCAGATATCTGCTTTATTTTGATCTTTTCCCCCGTCTTTACTCAGATCCCTCCCTTCCTTATGAATTGCTCCATAATGTCTATAAAGCCTTATAGAGCTACTTTGTCGTGTGAAACTCACAATTTTAAGACCTTGGATAAAACGTTTCTTTATGGAGTTTCTGACTCAAACACCTCTTCAGCCTTAAGACCCAGGGTCACACGTTTCGTTATAGAATATCCAACCCAAACATACCTTCATCTCTTTTCATTGTTCCGTTGCTGTCTGTATTATCTGACTGTTGGGATTCTGAATTCCTCCAGAGGGATGGCCTGGCCTCATTTTTCTCTGAATCCACAATCTGTTACACACCACAAGGCGTAGAATATATACTCATGAAGTAGCTGAGCTGCCGGAATGTGTCGAGGCTTATAACATTGGGTTTGGACCCGTAGTCCTGGGTTTGAATTCTGACTCTGTCGTTTTCCCACCCAATAACCTAGGCATAATATTGAATTTCACTGAACTTTTTGTTTCATCATGTTTTACCATGACTGAGGTCATACGGGGAGCCTGGGTGGCTCAGTGGGTTAAGCCTCTGCCTTCGGCTCAGGTCATGATCCCAGGGTCCTGGGATCGAGCCCCCATCGGACTCCCTGCTTGGCAGGAAGCCTGCTTCCCCCTCTCCCACTCCCCTTGCTCCCAGTCACTCCCAGTTACCTCTCTCACTGGGTCTCTGTCTGTCAAATAAATAAATAAATAAAATCCTGAAAAAAAAAAAAAAAACCTGAAGTAAAGAGAGTCCAACCTTCAGAGCTGCTGTGAAGATAGACTCACCCAGCCCTCCTAAAGCAGCTAAGCCAGCCCCTGACCCAAAGTCAATAGCCAGAACGCTTTACATGTCATTATCATCAGTTTGGACCTGTTCAATTTAATTGAAACCATTAAAAATGAAAGCATTCTACTCGGAGTTGTTCACAGAAGTTGCTGGAAATTACTGCAGAGCACTGGCATATTATAGAGCTTGGCTTGTTTTAAGGTGGGTGCTTGAAAGTAAATTTCTAATTCCAAAGATGCTTCGTAGAAGGAACACGGAAACCTGCTTCCTTGTACTTTCTTAAGTTTAAGCTTAAGTTGTGCACTTTCTTTTTTTAATTTTTTGAAGATTTTACTTATTTGACAGACAGAGATCACAAGTAGTCAGAGAGGCAGAGAGAGAGAGAGAGAGAGGAGGAGGAAATAGGCCCCCTGCCGAGCAGAGAGCCGGATGCGGGGCTCGATCCCAGGACCCCCGGATCATGACCTGAGCCGAAGGCAGAGGCTTTAACCCATGAGCCCCCCAGGCGCCCCTGTTGTGCACTCTCTAAATCAATGCATAAATTTGAATAAAAGCAATCTATGTTGGATGACTCAAACTATTTTAAGATAGTATTATGATTACTGTGATATTTGCATTCACAGTCAAGATGAAGACGAGCAAGACGGCTTCCCGGAAGTCCAGACATCCCGTCTACCGTCACCGTTTCTTTCTGCCATAATCGCTGCTTTTCAGCCCGGAGCGTGTGATGACGAGGAAGAAGCCTGGCGCTGCCATGTCAACCAGATGCTGTCTGACAGCGACGGGTCCTGTGCCGTGTTCACTTTTCACGTGTTCTCCAGGCTGTTTCAGGTCCGGCAGGTTCAAAGTTTTCTGAATTTATATTAACTGTTACCCGATAAAGTTATGGGGTTTGTTGTTTTTTTAAAAAAAATTTTAAGTCTAAAATCAGTACCTCAAATTCTGTTTTCTTTCATTTTTTTTATTCAAATTCTGTGTTCTATTTTTATTTTTCTTAGCGTCTCAAATTTTTGTCTTCCCACTGCTGTTCTTTTTTTTTTTTATAAGATTTTATTTATTTATTTGACAGGCAGAGATCACAAGCAGGCAGAGAGGCAGGCAGAGAGGGGGGGAACAGGCTCCCTGCTGAGCAGAGAGCCAAATGTGGGGCTCAATCCCAGGACCCTGGGATCATGACCTGAGCCGGAGGCAGAGGCTTAACCCACTGAGCCACCCAGGCACCCCCCCACTGCTGTTCTTTAAAAAAATAACTTTTCCCCCCTGGAGCTCCCGTGTGGAGTAGTCCGTTGAGCAACCAGCTCTTGGTTTCGGCTGAGGTTGTGATCTCAGGGTCTCGAGAATGAGCCCCGCGTTGGACTCCACGCTCAGAGCTAGGTCTGCTTGGGTTTCTGTCTTCTCCCTCTCTCCCTCCCCTCCCTGCAAAAATACATAAATATTTAGAAAAAAAATGTTTCCCCAAAGATAATGATATTATTTAAATTTATATTGTGACACCGCCGTACTGCTGATTATTGATACAACTAGTACAGATATTCCCCCTCAGGCAACTAAAATAAAACTTGAAAGCAACACCTGATAAATTTTCTGCAGTAAGGTGGGCATCATCCAGGATGCCATAAAAAATAAGAAGCATGGTCCCTGCCTTCAAGGGGTTTGCAGTCACTATCCTAAAACAGCTTATAATTAAGTACTCAGTTAATTGGCCATGTCTCCGCACACCTCAAAAATTTTAGCTAAGATTGCTTCCAAATGTAGGAGTAATAACATGAGCTCACCTGTATCGAGAGCTCACTGCATGCCTGGCATTGCGCTTAAATGCTTTACATTATTTAAGCCCTAGACCAGACCTACCTATGAGATGTAGATGTATTTCTGGCATTCCGTAGCCAGGGAAACTAAGGCACAGAGAAATGCCAGCTGTCATTACACTCCCGCTTTGCCTCTCGACCCCAGCAAATGCTGCCCATCTTAGAAGACCGAGCTAAGTACATACTCTCAGTGGAGGTTTTCTAGCCACTCCAGCCTCCATTCTCTCCCTCCTGGGGGTTGTTTAGTGCTCATGAAATTATTCTGTCCTTTTATACCACTTCTTGGTTTCCTATTTATGTGTATTTTTTCTTCCCAATGATATTCTGCTTCCTGATGCCTGAGATTGTAGCTTCTGCTTTCATTATTGTTAAAGCAGAATGATATCCGTGGATACACATTAACTATTCATGTAATTACACCAGTGAAAATGTACTCTGAGTCACTGAGCCTCAGCTCATTATGGATAAGGCACGATCTACTTTATGTTAATGAGTATTCTTGAGTTTTGAGAAGATCGTACCTTCAATCCTTCTTTAGGACTTTTAATTAAATCAGATGGATCCCATAGCCAAGCACAGTAAACTGCATTTACTAAAGGTTTCTTTCAACTAAAACTTTAGAAGAGCTAATTCTTCAGACATGTAAGGACTTTATTTCCAGTGAAGTGCAGCCTGTATTCCTTCTCTCTCTCCTAATGAAAAAAAATCTCAGAAATGGGGAGATGAATGGCATGAGTCATTGGTTTCTTTTTTCAGTAGTAATGATTTTGTAAATTTTTGATCATTTTGTGAAACTAACATTTCCTAAAGAAGAGCCTAAACACATGAATTTACAGACCAGTTATTAGAATTCTGTGTATCACTACAAAAATAATTTTAAAATAAAATTTGCCCTATCTTCTTAAAGATGAAAAAAAGGCCTTCTTAGGAAACACTAAAAAATTTTTTAATGCTTTTCTCCATAGACTATTCAAAGAAAGTTTGGAGATATAACTAATGAGGCAGTCAGCTTTCTTGGTGAGAGCCTGCAGCGCATCGGTGCCAAATTTAAAAGTTCACTGGAAGTGATGATGATGTGTTCAGAATGCCCAACAGTCTTTGTGGATGCTGAAACAGTAAGTTTTTATATAAAGGCTTACTATAAAGACTAAATGTGAATGGCACCAATCAGTAAATGGTCTTTTTTTTTTTTTTAAGGACAATTGAGAATTTTGAAGTGTAAAGGTTTATATTTTCAGTTTGACTAGAGATACCTAGCAAAATGTAATTCTAGCATATTATATGCAGTGACTTGTACCGTTTCTGATTCTGAGCCCTCACTATCCTCACCTTTGACAGAGTCCCAGATGGGGAAGCTAGAGAGTCGTACTCTAGACATGGGAACTTCTTTTTTTTTTTTTAAAGGTCTTTTTTTTTTTTTAAGATTTTATTTATTTATTTGAGAGAGAGAGAGAGAATGAGAAGGGGAGAAGGTCAGGGGGAGAAGCAAACTCCTCGTGGAGCTGGGAGCCTAATGCGGGACTCGATCCCGGGACTCCAGGATCATGACCTGAGCCGAAGGCAGTCGCTTAACCAACTGAGCCACCCAGGTGCCCCTAGACATGGGTACTTCTTGAGTAAAAGTGGGTAGGAGAGGGCTAGACCTTCCCCCGTGAAGAACCCAGAGCTCAGTCCTCTCATCTTGTTTGCAAACATACTCATAGTTTATGTATTAAGATATTTAGAGAGGGGCGCCTGGATGGCTCAGCGGTAAAGTGCCTGACTCTTGATTTCAGCTCAGGTCACGATCTCTCAGGGTGGTGAGACCAAACCCTGCATTGGGCTTCATGCTGGACATGAGCCTGCTTAAGATTCTACCCTCTCTCTTTAAAAAAAAAAAAGAAAAGAAAAGAAAAGAAAAAGATATTTAGAGAAATAAGGTTTAAGAAGCTTCAAGGGTGTTACCTTTAAGATATTACTAACCTGGCATGCCATTTCTCACCTACGGCAGTTCTGGAAAGCATTTGAAGCCGTGCTTGTCCTTGCTGGCATCCCTGAAATCCCACTGCATTCATACTGTTTCAGTGAAAGGTCAGCCCTTGGTATGGGACAGAATGCAGTAAAGGGACACTGGCACTAAGGTGGGCCAAAAACCAACTAACAGAAGTTCCATGGCCCAAAAGTTACCAGTCTCAGGACTGTGATCAGAAATGATAACCTGGGCGCACCTGGGTGGCTCAGTCGGTTGGGCATCTGCCTTTGACTCCGGGTCATGATCCCAGGGTCGTGGGATGGAGCCCCGCATCGGGCTCCCTGCTCAGCGGGGAGTCTGCTTCTCCCTCTCTCTCCCTGCTTGTGTTCTCTCCCTCGCTCGCTCGCTCTCTCTCTCAAATAATAAATAAAACCTTAACAAAAGAAAAGAAATGATAACCTGGCTCAATGTTTCTGATTTGACAGCTGATGTCCTGCGGTTTACTGGAAACGCTCAAGTTCAGTGTTCTGGAGTTGCAGGAGCACCTGGACACATACAACGCTAAAAGAGAAGCAGCTGAGCAGGTCGGTCTCGCTTTACCACATGAAAAAAGGTAGCCCGCTTTTGACAGTGGAAATGTTAACTTGGCAGCTGAGCAGCCAGGCTGGAAAAGAGGACCTCTTAGCCCTTGCCTCAGGGTTTTGCCGAGAAACGCGGGGCCTCCCTCTGAACTCTCTGTCCGGTGAATTCCCATCTTTGGCTTTTAGAAATCAGCCCCTCTAGGAGCTCAAGGACACCCTGGAAAACTACCCACCGGGCAAGTGGGGAGATAAAAGCATTAGTTCTCTGAGAAGGCCCTGTGCTGTTGCGATCCAGAGAACGCGGCACCTGTGACAAAGCTGGCATCTTTTTCCTGCGCCGTGTCCGCGGGCCCGCAGCGGGCGGAGGGGACGGACGGGACGTGTAGTAGATCACACAGTGCTTGCAAAGAAGTGTTTCTTCAGCTCCCTCAGGCCCTGCAAAACAACACTAGTTCTGTTCCCAGAGAGTAAAGGTTTTTCAGTTAGCAGGGGCAAGAAAACTGAAAAGTGTCTGTTTTCTCCTTTTCACACCAACTCTATGTAGGAGACATTTTTTCCCTAGAAGGAGTGCTCACTTCCACAGCTCATGTACTAAAATTGGAACGGTCCCAAGATTAGCTTAGTGCCTGCGCAAGGATGACATGCAGATTCGTGAGGTGGTCCATATTTTTTTTGGGGGGGGGGGAATTTATTTTTTTTATTTTTTTTATTTTATTTTTATAAAATAAAATAATTTTTATTACTCAGCCATAAAAAAAAAGAATGAGATCCTACCATTTGCAACGACATGGGTGGAACCAGAGGGTATTATGCTGGGGGAGATCACTCAGTCAGAGAAAGACAGTTATCACAGGATCTCATCCATATGTGGAATTTAAGAAACAAAACAAATGAACATAGGGGAAAAGAGAGAGGGGCAAACCAAGACATAGACTCTTAATTATAGAGAACAAACTGAGGGTTCCGTGGCGGGGGCGGGGGGGACAGGGGATGGGGTAAATGGGTGATGGGGATTAAGGAGGGCACTTGTTGTGATGTGCACTGGGTGTCATAGGTGATGAATCACTGAATTCTACACCTGAAACTAGTTTTTAAAAGAAATTTTAATTTAAAAAGTATGTATCTATCACATATAAAGGCCTATGAAAAGTATAAAACCTGGCTCTTGTTCCCTTAATATACTACGTGAGACTATAAAGCACAGATACTATATATGAATAATTAGTAACAGAAATGAAGGGTCAATGTATAAATAAAATGTACTGGCAATGAAAGAGACTTCACAACATTGTGCAGGTCTAACAGACCCGATGCACTGTGATTTCCGAAGCGAGGTCACTTTGGGCCATTAGGAAAACTTCATGGAATAGAGATCAGACCTCAGGCCTGGACAGATGGTAATTTTATTTTATTTATTTTTTCTTTTCTTTTTTTTTTTAAGATTTATTTATTTGACAGAGATCACAAGTAGGCAGAGAGGCAAGCAGAGAGAGAGAGGGAGAAGCAGGCTCCCTGCTGAGCAGAGATCCTGATGCAGGGCTCGATCCCAGGACCCTGGTATCATGACCTGAGCTGAAGGCAGAGGCTTAACCCACTGAGCCACCCAGGCACCCCAGATGGTAATTTTAGATTGTGACATTCTTTGAGGGAAAGAACACGGTATGAGAATATACTAATATTAAGGCTTTCTCCCCTTACAAGGGAGGAGGGAATCTTAAATTTGGACAGGCAGAGTAATGACAGATTGGTAAAGAGGGAGGAGTTTTCGACGTTGGGAAACTATCAGGCAAGAGCTGGTCATCTTAAAATACAGTAGTCCCCCTTATCCGTGGGGGGTACATTCCAGGAGCCCCAGTGGATGCCTATAACCATAGAAAGTCCCAGAACCCTATTCATACTGTGTTGTTTTTTTTCCTGTACATGATGAAGTTTATAAAGTAGGCTCAGTAAAAGATTAACAACCATAATGGACTGTAAGAGAGGCTGTGTGAAGGTGGTCTCTTTTTCTCTCAAAATACGTTATTGTATGGGACTCACCCTTCCCGTGATGACGTGAGATGATGCAGTGCCTTCAGGATGAGATGGAGAGGTGAATGATGGAGGCTTTGTGACGCAGGGTCAGGTGACCATTGACCTTCTAACGATAGGTCGGAGGAGGATCACTGCTTCCGGGCTGCCATTGACTTTGGGGGACTGAACCACCCTGCCATGTACATGCTTGTGCTTGTCTTTTCTGTACTTAGGATCACATATCTGTTGAGTGTCTATGGAGAATTGCTGGGTCATGGGGTAGAACATATGTTCCCCTTTAGTAGATTCTGCCATGCACTTTCCTAAAAGATGCTCCGTCAGTTTATGATCCCTGCAGAAGTGTGGACAAGAGCTACTGGTGCTTCATATCTTCGCCACCACTTGGTTTTTCCAGCTTTTAAAATTTTAGTCATTCTGGTGGGCGTGCGGTATTTTAAGATATTATTGTGCATTTCCCCTGAGCACCTACTTGAGCACCTACTCAAATAGGTATTTCCATTTAGGCATTTTTTGAACTGTGCCTTCAAGTATCTTGTCCATTTTTGTAAGTAGGTTATTTATGGCTTTCTTATTAATTTCTAGTTTATTCTAAACACAAGCCTTTTACTAGATGTATTATAAATTTTTTCCCTTCTCTGTGGCTAGCATTTTCACTACTGATAGCATCCTTTGATGAACACAAGTGTTCAGTTTTAATTGAGTCCAGGTTATCTCTTTTCCATTATGGTTAGTGCCTTTTGTGTCTTCAGAAATATTTGCCTACCATAGAAGCTGTGATAGATTGCTACTATTAGTGACCTTGATAAATCATGCCTGTGTCCACACCCTTTTAGAACTTGGCTTTGCTGTTCCTTCCATCAATAGATGGAGGCTAGTTTGCCACCTCTGAAGTCTGAGATACCCTTGCCTTTTTCTGACCAGTCACCCAGGTGCCCCCTCCCCTATCTGTTCTTTGTTAGCTTTTTTTCTCCTTTCTTGTCTTGGAACCAAGTATTTCTTCTTGCTCAGTTTTTTTCCAATAGTTTTTACTATTACAGTATTATAATTAAGATGTTCTTCCATTATTCCTTCAGTCTCCTGAGGGTCATGAGTGAAGGCCTGGGGTGTGCATCAGGACCCCTGCCATCCTGGCCGTTAATGACCAGTTCTTCTTTTCAACACAAGACCATAAATCTCTGCTTACATTTTTAGCCTCCCAGATGCTGCTGCTTGGTTTTCTAGCCTTTCCACCTGCACATGTTAGACGTTGGAGCGGCAGTGTCCCAAGGGAAGCTGCACACAGTTGGGCCCCTTCTCTACAGTCCCCCTTTCCTCCAGCATCCTGGCCCTCGAAACTTCCCTAGCTCTGATGACCCTGTTTTCCCAGCTCAGTGACACCATGGGCCACACACCCACACTACTCTGCCTGAGGAAGAAGCAAAGCTTCGAGTAAGCAGATCCCCTGGAATAAACACTGGGATCTCCACTGGGCTCCCTTTCAGGGCTTTGGTCTAACTCCCTCAATCCTGGTGGATGGTATTCTGCTTCTGTCATTGTCCTCGGAGGACTGGCCTTATACAAGCTACCCCATCACACCCAGCGGCTGAACCTCTCCCGTTGTTTTCACCTTCACTTGAGCCTTGAGTAAAGAAACAGTAATGGCAGGAAGACTGATTGGATGTGAACTCAAGACATTCTGTGCTCAGATTACAGTGTCTGGTCCACACTGTTGGGCTCGCGTGGGCCCGGACTGCCCAGGCCAGTGTGCAGCCATGGGACTATAGCCTCGGGATGTGTCTTTTAACATAGTGAAAAAAAATTATTGAATAAAGCTCCTAAAATGCTAGATCACTGGGCATAGAGTAGAAAAAATCATATTTTATAGGAGCAGGACATTAAATATCCAATTACTGTTTTTTTCTAATTTATTAGTATACTTGGACAAATTGGACTAGATTAGTGAGGATGATGAGTATGAATAAATACTGACACATTCTACAGGAGATTTCAGCCGAATGTTCTCGACATTAAGAAGTCTGCTGGATCGCTTCTGACAGCGGCTGCCAGCAGCTGGATCTCACTAGGAAAGCTTAACATGTTTCCTCCGAGACGCTGAAAAGCCTAAGGGCCTGTGAGGTCTGAGGGACTAGAATAAAAGCAACATAAGGTCAAAGAACTGTTCTGAAATAACTGAGAGGTCTAATTTTCATTCTCTGCGTGTAGAATGGTCAGCTACGGTTGAGCGTTGTTTTTTTTTTTTAAAGATTTTATTTATTTGTTAGAGAGAGAGAGCGAGCAAGCACAGGCAGACAGAGAGGCAGGCAGAGGCAGAGGGAGAAGCAGGCTCCCTGCCGAGCAAGGAGCCCGATGTGGGACTTGATCCCAGGACACTGGGATCATGACCTGAGCCGAAGGCAGCCGCTTAACCAACTGAGCCACCCAGGCGTCCCGGTTGAGCGTTTTAAATGCCTCATAGTACTGAGACATTTCAGAGTGTGTCCTTAACGTAGCGAGCAGTTTCTCTCAGCCTTAAAGAACCAGGAAGTCAAAAGAATAGACATAATATGGAACTGTCAAAACCCAGGGGCTTCACTTGGAGGCTCTCAGCTTTTACTTCAGCTTGGACATTCCACGAGCCCCACACTTTTCCCCACTAAACTTACACTACTGTTACGTTATTTTTACTTGACCAAGGAAAGGATACCTTCAATAAATACCCAACTTTAGGAATAGCCCGTGGATGAGGGGAAAAAACCACATGTGGCTTCTGTATCCAATATGCTTCGGAGATAACGTGTTTGTCACTCATTACTGTCCAAAAGGAAGAAAGGGGAAAAGAAGTAAAACAAGATTTGAAATGGATTTTGGTTTCTGTTTCACTAATTAAAACGGACACCAGTCTTCTGAGAATTACACTTCTGATAAGCAAACCGACCTGCTTAATTTCAAGTTGCTTTTATTAAATTGTGCCTCCGGAGGGAAGCACATCTTTTATTGCCCCATCTTACATTAGACACAGGTCAGGTATAGGTTGCGAAGATTTCCAATAAAATCTGCAAAATGAAGACTGCTGTTTACTGAAAAGGAGCGCCAGGCGTCCCTGGAAGAGAAGACGCTTTATTGCGTTTCTGTGAGCGAAGCCCCGAGTGTGTGCATCTCCTTGTACTTACAGCGCTGCCCCGCTCTGGGCTGCTGCATATAAATAATTGGGCTCAAGTGGAGATTGAAGGATCTGTCTGTAACCAATCCCAGAACTTCAAGGTCACTTGTAAAGTGATTTTATACACACAGGTTGTTTTATTACCAGTTTCATGGTGCACTGTACAATCACTATGTTAAATTTACTTATTTCTTTAGTGGTTAGACAACTGTAAGAGGACATTTGGTGCCAAAGAAGACCTGTACAGGATAAACACAGAAGCACAGGTAAGTCTTCTCTGCTTAGTTTTGCTGTATTTCTAGATCAGGTAAAATGATGTGTGGGGGGGGTGCGTACAAAGGTCCTTGCTTGATAATCCTAAAATTAAAATTTATAACACTTTTCATTTTTGTTATCAGAACCATCTTGGTCAAAGTTGGGTTCAATGAGATACTGGCTTAGTAATGAAAAATGCACTTTAATAAAAACGAACAACCAGCTTGGGACTGCAGCTTAATAACATTCAGCAGATAAGCTTGATGGGTATCTGGGCAGTCCAAGTTAGACTGTACTTGCTGCATCTGCCTCTTCAAAAAATGTTTGTTCTGCATTAGTATTCTGCAGATAAATTGGTCGGGAAAGCAAACCTGCGAGTAATGCTATATACATTCATGGTGGCCTTTCTAAAGGTGAAATTCTGAGATTGGATAAATTAAAACTTTTGTATAGCATGAAAGTAAGGGTAACATATTTCCTTCAAGTACAGATATATAACACATTAAAGGAGGATAAATTAGGCCCTACAAATTATTCTAATAGGAATATAGCATCCTATGAGGAAAATGCAGTCATCAGTTAAAATTAACAACGTCTGCATTGACATCAGAATTCCAGGCTTTTCCAACATTGGTTACACTGTTAAGCATTTCTTGTCACTGTAAAAGTTATTGTACTATTATAGTATGAAGTTTTTTTAAAAAACTGAAATGTTGAGAAAATAATAGTATGCATTTTACGTTCAGGATCTCTGTCCTTAAAACTGTGTCTCATAGATGCTATTATTATCCCCATTTTGCAGATGAGGAAGCTGAGGCTCAGAGAAGTCAATGTATCTAAAATCAGTAAAAAAAAAAAGAGTTAGAATTAAGATTTAATCTAGGCGGGCTGACTCCTAATCCTGCACTGTATTACAAGGAAATGGCCAGGTGACCTGTGTAAAGAAAGAAACATGGGAAAATGAGGAATTAACTCTAAACTAGAATTGGAGCCTTTGGTTTTATCTGTTTAACTGCATGGCTTGAGTATGTAACATAAACTCCTTTTTTCCTACATAAGTTAGGTGATTAGACGAAGTGACTTCGTACATCTCTGCCTTGAAGAAAATGAGTTCCATCTCCAAGAGTCTAAGTCAGTTAATACAGCTCAAGGCTTTCGACTAAGTGAAAACTGAAAACTGTACATCTAAGAACTTCATTTATATCTTTTCCTTTTACATTCCGCTCCTTGAAATTGGGGACACCTGTTACACAACATTACTAGTATCTGTCCCTGTGAATGAAAATTCTTCTGCATAATAAATATTTATAAATGAAAAACCTTGAGATCAGGGACACCTGTTACACAACATTACTAGTATCTGTCCCTGTGTATGAAAATTATTTTGCATAATAAATATTTATAAATGAAAGAAATACACCTGCCAACTTCAGTAGGCTGACTATCAAGAATTTCAAATCTGGAAAGTTGGCATATTTAGAGTAACTTCTGGTAATTCACAGCTACACAATTAATTACATTTGTGTTATCTCCTACAATTGTGATCATAGATTGATTTGAGAGAGGGAAAGAGCAAGCAGTGGAGGGGCGGAGGGAGAGGGAGAGAGTCTCAAGCTCTCAGGCAGGCTCCCTCCGGAGCGCGACGTGAGCTTAGTCTCATGACCCCAAGATCATGACCTGAGCTGAGAACGAGAGTCAGATGCTTGAGTGACCGAGCCACCCAGGCGCCCCATCATGATTTCTTTTCCATTACATCCCAGAGTGGATGCTATGAGTGTATGCATGTAGAGCCAGTTCCATTATTTCGGCTAACAGAAGTGAGAAAAAGTATTTGAAACTCAAGTGGTTGTTAGTTTCCATATAAAACTGTATAAAGCAGAACCTCAAATTTAGATATGCTAATATGTTTGACATTGGATTATGCTCAACTAATAATTCACGGAGTGACTATCCACGTAATGTATAAGGAAGCAAAACGGAGCCGCAGTTCACCTTTGCTTAGAAAATCCCTTCTAAATTGATAGGAATGTTATATAAACAGGCCTTCAGAGGACACTGTTTAGAAAAGCAGACTTCAAAGGAACTTTCAGAAGCAATATTTACATTGTAACAATAGCCATTTGAATTAGAAATCATTCTCTAGAATGGACCAGAGACTAGGTCCAAGTGGCTATAGATATTTTAATATTTTTAAATAGTCCTTAAACTAGATGTTTTGCTCTGTATTTTAAGTACATCATTTCTTTTGACTCAAACATAGTTGGGCTGAACTTCTGAAGTTCACTAAAGCCCACTTTAAAACACACCTCTGCGTTTGACCTTCTGTGTTCTGACTCCACCAATTATGGCAACATGGGACCTAATTAGTAAGGGTAGGAAGCCTGGACCCACACCAGAGATAATCTCCTCGTGGGTATTTATGAGATTATAAGCAAGTTCGTTTCTAAAAACAGTAATTCATGTCTCATTGTCTAATCAGAAATTTTCCACTTTACTGATGGAAATTTTATGACATTTGCTTTTTCTCTTAGATCGCTTATACTAGCCAAGTTTCCCTAGATCACGTTAGTTCACTTTTGTCCTGTGTAGTTTTCACGCAAGAAATAAATTATAGCCTAAAGGTAATTTAGTTATTTGGCAAAGAGTTTAAAGTACCCTGGATTGTTACAGTAAGTATATAAAAAGTTTTATTCTGGAAATAGCAAATTTTTCTTTTGGATGCAATTAAATGTTCTTCAGTTTGCCTGGGACATCTGTGACCCTAGTGAAAATGATTTCTTACACTAATTCTTGGTCTTTTTCTTCCTTTGTATTTTTTGTGAACCGATCACCTTCTTGCTTAGCAAATGGAAATTCTAGCAGTAAGTGACCTGTCTTAATTTATAGACTTATCCATGTCAGACAAAGTGATTTTCATTTGCCATTTGTGACCTAGCGGTGTTTTGTCATGGACTGCGTTAGGAGTATGCTTCTGTTCCACATAGCCCTAATTCATGAGGTGTTGGTCCTCCAAAGAGATTTGCTGATATGCACAACTAGCAGCCACCTTTTTTATACATCTATAAACTAACATTTTAAACTTAATTTTAAAAATCAAAAGTGCCTATGTTAATTTCATGGTCTCATTTCCATGAGATTACAAGGTTTTGTTTTTGTTTTTTTAGAAAAATGAATTCATTTTTAGGTAGGAGATAAGCCAGTGTGACTCTGCTTTGTCAAACATTTGTTGATAAATGCTGTGAGATATACATCTCAGTGGGCAAAATATATGCATTTGTCCTTCTTTTTCATTGTGAATTTCAAGTTAAAGTGAATTCTTTTTAAAGCATTTGATGTTGCCTGCTGAAAAATTCTGATGTGAAAATGTGCTTCTCACTAGATGAATTAGTAACCAACAATCTTTAAATCTGTATTTTAATCTCAGTCTTCAAAGCATCTTTCCTCAGTTTCACATTCTATTAACTTGCTTACTGCAGAGAAATAAATGTCAAGATAATTTTTAACATAATTACTTACAAATTTTTACTGGAAATGTACTGTCTATAATCAAACATCACGGACAGTGGCACCTGAATTTAACGCAGTGTTATTTACTTACTTCTAGGAACTGGAGCTCTGCCGAAGGTTATACAAACTGCATTTTCAGTTGCTGCTTCTGTTCCAAGCTTACTGCAAACTGATCAGCCAAGTAAATACAATAAAAAATGAGCCAGAGGTAAATATTCAGTTCTAGCAGGAATTACTGATCCTAGAATATATTAAATTATAACACACACATTCCTTGTAGGAGAGCTTACGTCAAAAGTCACTTAACAGTGAGTCCTTTTTTTTCAGAATTGTCATTTTAGAAACGATGTGCTGTTTCGGGACTTGTCAGTAAATAAAACAGCAGATAGCCAGCGGTCTTGAAAGGTTCAAGACCTTCAAGGTCACAGCAGCACCAACAGAGCATCTGTAACCAAAAGTCAAGGAAAGCACATCAGCTGAATAAAGACACAGTTAAATTATGAAACTCCCCTAACGTCTTGTCCATATATTTTTGCAGTTTTAGTGATGCACAACCTGTCAAAAACACTTTGAATGTTGGAAATCCATGTAATGAATAGGTTTAAAGACAGTGACTTTAGTCTTTTTACCCCCTTGTCAAAGCTGGTACTGAAACAGGAAATGCCTTCACTTTCATGAATTGGCTAAATGAATTTTAAAAATACATACCGGTTTATATAAAATGCACTGGGTAAATAATCTTTGAAAAGACAAAGACGTTCCTTCGCTGTCAAAAAAAATTCATGACCCCCCCAACAGTGAATGATTTTTACCATCCAAGATGTAATATCACATATTAAAACCAACAAACATTGGTTACAACCAGTTTTATTATATCTATCATAACATCTATTATAACCTGTTGTCTTTTTTTCCCTAAATAACCTCTATGCCCAACGTGGGGCTCGAACTCACAACCCCAAGATCAGGAGTCACATGCTCCACCAGCTGAGCCAGCCAGGCCCCCCATCACTTGTTCCTTATCAAGAGCATATAAAGATGACAGTTTGGAAGTCTGCTGAATGGAGAACTTGAAATATTAACTGCCTTTAAGTACTAAACTTAACGTTGGCCAGTCTTGAAGAGAAGCTGCTCCTATCATCAGACACATCTTTACAGCCATTTAGATGCCCCCTGTGTCCTTTAATATACAGATAGATCCTTTTAAGGTATATTTATTTGTTTTAGGTCATCAACATGTCTGAGGAACTTGCCCAACTGGAAAATATCCTCAAAGAAGCGGAGTCTGCTTCAGAAAGTGAAGAAATCGACATTTCCAAAGCTGCGCAGACTACTATAGAAACTGCCATTCATTCTTTAATCGAAACCTTGAAAAATAAGGAATTTGTATCAGCTGTGGCACAAGTGAAAGCTTTCAGGTGAAATGTGAAGGCATTTTTTTTTTAATATTTTATTTATTTGACAGACGGAGATCACAAGTAGGCAGAGAGGCAGGCAGGCAGAGAGAGGCGGGGAAGCAGGCTCCCCGCTGAGCAGAGAGCCCGATGCGGGGCTCGATTCCAGGACCCTGGGATCATGCCCTGAGCCGAAGGCAGAGGCTTTAACCCACTGAGCCACCCAGGCGCCCCTGTGAAGGCATTTCTTATGGCTCCACCTAGACGGTGATTTTACACTGACTGGGTTTGGGCTTTGGATTTGTTGTTTCGGTGTCACGTCTTTATGAAAGCGTGACTCTGGCATTTTCACCGAAATGACACCAATTTTAGGCTTTGTTCACTACTTTGGGGGATACATTTGCTCAGATATTAAAACAGATCCTCTGATTCACAAGGAAATTTTGTTACAGGTATTAATTTAAAATGTCGCTGACTTTAATAACTGCTTGAGTCTCAGGACTTAAAATTATTATGTATTTCAGGGGCGCCTGGGTGGCTCAGTCGTTAAGCGTCTGCCTTCAGCTTGGGTCATGATCCCAGGGTCCTAGGATCGAGCCCTGCCCTGGGCTCCCTGCTCAGCGGGGAGCCTGCTTCTCCCTCTCCCCCTGCTTGTGCTCCCTCTCTCGCTGTGTCTCTGTCAGAATCGTTAAGAATATACATATGTTGTGTATTTCAGAGCTCTCTGGCCCAATGACATCTTCGGCAGCTGTGAAGACGACCCCGTGCAGACGCTGTTACACATACATTTCCATCATCAGACGCTGGGCCAGACGGGAAGCTTCGCGGTGATAGGCTCTGACCTGGACATGTCCGAGGCCAACTACAAACTGATGGAACTTAATCTAGAAATAAGAGAGTCTCTCCGCGTGGTGCAGTCATACCAGCTTTTAGCACAGGCCAAACCAATGGGAAATTTGGTGAGCACTGGATTCTGAGAAACTTCAGGCATTTAGGGCAGAAACAAAACAGAAGCGGACGAAGAATACGAACGGGCACTTTGATGGACCCTCGCGGTTCCCGGATGACTCTTCGGCGCAGCACCCACAAGGCGAGCATAACTAATGTCCAGCTCTTGTCAAGATAAAGAAGGTCGGAATCAAAGATCTGAAGAAAAGAAACCTTAACGGCTGCCAGTACCTCCCACGAGTAACCGTATGAAGAAGGCATTTTTTTAATTACTTAACCTGTGTGAAAAGAAAAGGGCTAAAAGTGATGCATACAAATACATTACTTTCTGGAGAAAGGAGAGAATTCCCAGACTGTTTGCAATAATGGCCTCTAATACTGAGACATTGGAAAGCAGGTGACATGAGGCTAAAATCCAGGCTCGTTCGTTTTAGCTGAAGACCTGCGCGGCTGCGTGGATCTCCAGCAGCCGGAGCGTCCTCTGGAGTTGATGCTCAATCATCTACATGAAGAACCTTCAGTCGGATAGATAGACTTATTTGCAAAAACCATTGATTTTTTTCAACACATGGGACGAGGGCGTGGGTGTTTTGTTTTTTAGTCTGTATAAGGGGTTGTGTGTGCGTGAGCTGGGATGTGTGCGTATGTGACAGTCCTATTTTCAAGGGATGGATGTTTGGTGATAACGTGTCAGCATGCCTCAAAGAGCACTGCGAGATTATTTTTGAAGAAATTTTATTTTATTAGATCTAACTCTTCATAGTGTGTAAATGTTAGAACATTTTAATAATATTTTAAAGCTGGGCTTTCCCGGTATTTTGAAAAGAAATAATATATCTGTTAATGTTATTGGAATGCTGCTCAGTTCTCTGACCAGTGCTTACGTTACGATCGTTGATAACTAACCAAAGTAGACGCCTGCAGAGACTTTAAAAATGTAAAATAAAGATGTATGCTGCCCGTCAGCTATTCTCATTAGAAAAGTTAACTTATTTTACTCCATAATTATTATAGAAACTGTAAAGGTTAAAACCAGTATTGTACAGTGGTGCAATGCAGCGTTAGACAAGAACAGGTGTACAAAGCTAAAGACTGCGGTCACTGATGGTAGCATACATGACCTGCGGGCCCGAAGTCTGCAGAGAATTCAAGAAGAGAGATGCAAACACATTCTTCCTGTTCATGTTCAGGACTCACGTGTTTCACCCAAAAGGAACCTGGGGCTATGGGGGAAAATGAAAGGAAGCCGGAAGACTGACTACCAAAACATGCAATATACTTACTCCTGTCGAAGTCTGTAGCATAACACGAACTGGATTCTGTCCTTTTCTAAATAGCATTTTGTAAAAGAAATGAATGTAGTCCCACAATTCCTCTGATTTGAAAGGAACACCTTGTATTTTTTATAGGCATCTCTTATCCACTGTGACTTTCTTTTAAACTGGGCTCTGTGATTCCAGAGTTTAGAATGTAGAAATGAAATGCTTATAGCTTTGCCTTTTCTTGGGGGTGTGGACCCTGCCAGAAATGTAATTATGCTCAAGTGCATTAATTGAAGGCACTGTGCAGGCCGTTGGACTGATGACTAGAGTTCTGTCACCTGTAAAATCCAGAACTGGTCACGGCACATTCATGATCACTGTATTTTTTGACCCTAATAAACACACAAACACACACACACACAGTTACTTTAATGGTGTTCTGGTACTGTAAATGGTGTCCTTTAAATTATTTAACTTCGGGTGTGGGGCAGGAAGAGAGGGATGGTGTCCAGAGACGCCCCATACTTTACATCCTATCCTACCGTCCCCTATTTTCTCACCCTCCTTATATCCTTTTTGTTAAAATAAAAAGCATTGTAGCTGCTGGTTTGTGTTGTATTTTAAGGATGAATGATTATCGTGTGCAGCATGCAGAAACTTGTCAAATATCCTCCTCATCCATAAACATACTTCCCCTAAGAGGGGGAGAATGAAGTTGAGAACAAATCGGGGTGACTAATTAATTGCCCAAACCAGACCTCTGAACAGTTGAAATTTCCTTTTCATGTTTACGTAGCTAAGCTGACTAATAAGTAAGGTGAGTACACCTGCGGAAGGCAGAAGGCAAATATAAACTAGGCTTGTCCTTTTGCAATCGAGTTTTCCTAAAACCTATATTAGTTTGCCCCTCTGAACCCAGAGTTTGCACTTAGCAAAATACACCAGATGCTTAATTTATTAAATCCCATATGTGCTTCTGGACAGAGCTGTTCGTGCTCATATGACCTTTCTCTTTTGCCCACCAAGTTGATGGTTAGTAAGCTTGTACAATAACACCAAGAGAAAAGCTCTGGCAGTCTTTTCATTCTGCTTCTAAAATAGGAAGCCCAAAGTTTGTTTTTTCAAACACAATTTTAAAAATATTTTCTTTTTTTAAACACAATTTAAAAAATATTTTCTTCTTTTTGTGATATAACACAGGGGGTGTAGTACAACCCACACAATCTACCATAAATTGAGGAAATAACCATTCTCTTGGAACAAACTCACCAAAGCCACAGTAAGGTTTCCTTATTGAAGTCCAGGAGCGCTGCTCACACACCATGCCAGCATACTCTAAATGAAAAGAAAGAAGATACCAGAATCAATGTAATTATAATTGTGCTTCGTGGCATTTAAAATATTTTTCAAAGTAATCCACGGTCCCTTAGAATCACTGGACACCCAGAGATAATGGTGTTCCGGGGATTTCCGTCTAGTCATGTCTGCCTTGCTATACACACACACACACAATTCCCTTTGTAGAGTGTGACAGTGCTAATTGCCAAAATGTTGGCACAACTTTTAGAATATTTTTGTGCCACTTTGTCCAGTACACACTGGGTAAAACCTACTTTGGTCCTTCCTTTCCTCAACTGTAAAAACGTTAGCTGCTCTATCAGGAAAAGTAGTGGCAGGCTCTTAAGTTTGAAGAATGCTTTAATCTGCCCATATTAATAGACTTGGGACCCTTTAGCAGGTATGGTTCTATGGTTCCCTCATTAAACAAGTGTTTACTTGTTTGCATGCCTAGAGTCAAATAAGTTTCCTTTCCCTGTCCCTCCCTTCAACCAAATCTGCAGGAACAGGTGTTAGATCACCTTCCCCCACACCTAGAGTGGTCATTCAGCAATTTGGTCCTACCACCATTTTATCTGATCTTTGCAAGTCTCCTTACTGATTTACAGGCAGCCACTGTGATTATTTCTTCTTGAAGATAAATCTGTGTCCTACCACATCTTTAACGCCTTTTAGGGAATTCAAATGGCAAAGACCAGTCAGTCCTCGGGAAAAGTCTACAAAATCCTCCTAGTCCACGCCTACTAGTGTCACTTGCCATCATGCCCATCCCTGTCCCCCAGAGTATTTGACTACTTTGGTTTCCTTCCAGTTTGCTCTACCACTGGGCCCTTGCACAGGTTACCTTGGTCTGAAAACTTTCTCCTTCCCCTCTTCACCTAATTCAATTCCCACAAACTTCAGGCCAACCCAAGTGTCATTTTTCAAGCAAGACTTCTCTGACCTCCCTAAATCTGACCCTCCATTATAGGCCCCTGAGGAGCTCTTACGTGACAAATTCCGTGCTACCTTTTTTTAATGCAGAAAATAACAGCCATCTACTCACTACACTAGAAGCTCCAGAAGGGCAGAGGCCACATCTGTTTTTCTGAAGTATAAGGCTGACTCAAGCAGTAGTTTCCATACCTTCATTCCATAAACAACACCCAGGATGCTTGCTAAAATGCTTTACCCCCAGACAGTGATTCTGGAAGGATGGGGGCCTCGGAAACTGTTTTTACAAGCACCTTCCCCAGTTCATGTGGATGCAGAGGGGACTTCCCATTGCTCAAAGAATTCTAGAGACGTCAGATTCATTTTGGGTTTTGTTTTTTTTAAGATTTTATTTATTTATTTGACAGAGATCACAAGTAGCAGAGAGGCGGGGGGGGGGGGGGGGGGGGCGGGAGCAGGCTCCAGGCTGAGCAGAGAGCCTGATGTGGGGCTCGATCCCAGGACCTTGATATCATGACCTGAGCCGAAGGCAGAGGCTTTAACCCACTGAGCCACCCAGGCACCCCTTTAGGTTCTTTATGCCTTATATTTGTCTACACCCATGCAACCAAGATGTTAACAGACATTTCTACATACTACCCTCTAAAGTCGTAAGGGTTAACTTACATGGGAGGATTAGAAAATTGGAAGGAGACATAATTAGCACCTGGTTCCAGCTAATATGGTTTCTGTAACCATTAAACCAATAACCCTCAACTCTGATACCATTAAAATCCTGAGGCACTAGACAACATGCCATCCCCAACCAGGAGAGCTCTGGGAGCTGGGCCTTCGTGCTTTCTTGGTCATCATGAGGAAGCTAGCAGGCACAGACAGGATGAGAATTCCTGTTTGCAGTTACAGAAGTGCAAGACAAAAAGCCAGCCTACAGGGGTCTGTTAATGAACTTGAAATCTTTACGTTTAGAAGGCCCATTTAAGTTACCACCGGAAGTCCAGATGATGAAGTTAACAGCTTAAAGAAGCTGCCCTTCACCAACCTGTTCTAGTCCCCACCTGTAGCCTCTCTGTGAAATGGTCCATGTAGTTCCCAGCTTCCCCATCCACAACCACCAGCCCAGAGGCAGAACCCTCACTCTCGGGGCGCCTGGGCGGCTCAGTCGTTCGTTAAGCGTCTGCCTTCAGCTCTCAGGTCATGATCCCAGGGTCCTGGGATCAAGCCCCACATCGGGCTCCCAGCTCAGCAGGGGACCTGCTTCTCCCTCTCCCGTGTCTGTCAAATAAAATCTAAACAAAAAACAAAAAAAACCCTCACTCTCTTCGTGCATCAAGGCTGGGCCCTGCCTCCACCTCACTCGGAAGAATGTTACTTTAATAGTTAGGCGGCTTTTCATTCAATCACCCTCTTCCTAGAAGCTTCGGCCCTACAGCCACATGTAAGCAGTAAACGTCAGGCTCGTGAGGCCCTCTCACAGTGACAGATGCAGACTGTTAGCAGAAGAGAAGTGCCCCTAAACTTACAAAAAAGCCTTATGCAATGTATCGTTTTTGCAGTACTTTTATTTGAAGGCTTTATCAAAAATACAGCCTTTCATGAAGTATTTTTGAGAAGGGAGAGGCAGAAAGGAGCATAGAGAAAAGCTAACGTGTCTGCTCCGTTAGCTCATGTTCAAGTAGGACCCTTTTTTTTTTTTTTTTTTTTACATTCACTTAAATGATATACTTGAAGCTGAAAGTGCTGTCACAGGACAGGCGTTTGCCTTTGCATCTCCCACACAAATCCTGACGATGGGGCCTTTTAGGGTCAACGTGGCGAACTTTTACAGTGCAGGAGCATCTAGTCTGTTCACAACGCTGCAAAACCAAAGTGAGAAGCACAGGAGATAAGCCTGTGGGGACGTCCTCAAACTTACAAGTTACTTTTCTAGTCCATTCGAATACTCACGGCGTGCTCTCTGAACAAGGCCCTGGGCTAACTTTGCTCTGTCTGCGCCCCTCCAGCAAGGATAAGGATAGGGATAAACGGTGCTTAACCAGGTGGCCGTGCTCTCATGTGTAAGATTCAGTGTCCACTTGTGAAGTTGTTCTCGAGACACCATTAGAAGGAAATCTTTCCGCCCTTGAAGGGGGAAGAAGAATCCACCGGGGCAGAGGAGTCGGACAAGGAAAGCTAGAAGGGGAGGCCAGCTGCTAGGCCAAGCTGGGAATCCAGCCTGGCGTCCGTGGATGTGAACCTGCCTCCCCCACACGCACCTGCTGCAAATGACCTTAAGCAGACACCAAAAGCAAAGCAGCACCCCCTGAGCTGGGAGCAGGGTGGCCGAGGCATCCTATTTTAATTAGAACCTGACCCTACTCTGCCCTCCTCTAAGGGAGTCTAAACCGTTTTGTCCATACACTGGTTCTCTCTTCCTACCCTAGCCTGTAAGGCCTCCAATGCCCAACTTGAGGAAAGTGCATGGATTAGGCTTCTTAGCTAACACATCAGGCTCCACTACCGAGGGCTAACATGTCATGATTTCAGGGTCCCAGGATGGAGCCCCACATCGGGCTCTTTGCTGAACATGAAGTCTGCTTCCTCCGCCTCTCCCCTGGCTTGTGCTCGCTCTTTTTCCCCAAATAAAATCTTTAATAAAATAAGACATACAGACCATTTATCTCTTAGAGAAAAGTTGTCACTTTTTTCCTTAGGTTATCTATGCCCCTTCCCACAGTGCAGTGGGAAGTGCTGTCCCACTGTCCCACTGTGGAAGTCCCACAGTGCATTTTAGTTAAAAAATAAATCAGCCGAGGGCCTGGGTGGCTCAGTTAAGCCTCTGCCTTCAGCTCAGGTCATGGTCCCAGGGTCCTGGGATTGAGCCCCGTTCAATCGGGCTCCCCATTCTGCCGGAAGCCTGCTTCTCCCTCTCCCATTCCCCATGACTTGTGTTCCCTCTCTCACTCTCTTGTGCTGTCAAATAAATAAAATCTTTTAAAAAAAAAGGTAAAATGGCAATGTCACTCATTAGCTCCATAAAGGTAGGCAGCTTAAATTCACTCTGGAACAAATCATCCTCCTTTTGCAAGCACTGGGCTGGGCAAGACTGAAACTTTCAAACCCCATGCTTATCACTAAGTATCCTGACTGCGGGGCGGGCTTCATATAAAGCATTTGGGCAAAACAGGCAGCCTCATGGCAGTAGAAGGCATTCTAGGTTTTTGACCTATTTTCTTCCATCAGAGAACCAGGTAAGGCCAACATCCTTCTATGTTGCGGGAGGGGCCCAGCATCTCAGGAGGTTAACGTAACCAAGACTTGCAAGGACAGAAGGAAACAAAACACGCCCCCTCCAAAGGCCCAGTTTCAGTTTCCCGGTTGAGTAGTACTCCTTCCCCAGTCCCCACTGAAGAGCTGTCAAAACCTAGGTCACTGGGAACCTCGCCTTGCTCAGGATACATTCGAGAAACTCCACCAAAGCCCTCTCCCAGTTACCCAGTTCAGACACAAAAGGGGAGTATTTGATTTACTTGACAGGTGATATCCTCCACTCGGTAGGGGTTGTAAGACTTCTGACAAGTTCTGCAAAACTGCTTGAAGTAAACCTGTGAGGAGAGAGGAAAAACGTGAGGCAGGGCCCTCTGGACACCTGGGTGAAAAGAGGCCGGTTCCGCAGCGGTTTCTTACCTTGCTGGTGCCCTGCACACACCACACGTAAGCACTCTCCCATCGGATGTTGCAGTCCTTGCAGTGATAGTAGCCGTACTTCTGCTCCAAGAACTGAACAGAAAGACACCGGGGTTTAACTCACGGGAAATGGGAATGAGCCTTCATTTCATAAACTGGGAAGGACCGATTTGCTACTTAAAACTGGCAGCCTCCTTCCAGATCATGGAGAAAGTGGGCTCAAGGTTTTGCCCATTAGTCTCTACGAGGTAGTGATCAGGTGACCTGATGGTTTAATCAAGCACATAAGCAAGCAGGAGCCTTAAAAAGCTCATGTTCCAGATTGGTTTGGTTCTTCAGTTTCCAACAGTGCTAGGAGTCTCAACTGGGGAAAAATCAGAATTCATATTTAACTTGAACTGAAGTACACAGTACTATCCTTAAGCTTCTCTTCTCCCCTCCCAGTGAGAAACAGGCCTTTGGAGTTAGGCCTTCAAGCGCTCTCCAAAGTTCCTGTCAATTCTAGAGCACTTTTATGGGTGAGCAAACGTAGGTCCAGCAAAGTTAGGAGGCAAGAGCACACATGGTTGCAATTACACGTAGCTTCTGTCGAACTTGACTCTCTCCCTCTCTCCTCCCTTACCCCCAACAGCCCTGGGCTGACAGTGGGAGAGACCCCAAAGGAGGCCTCCTGCGCTCTCACAACCTCGGCCCCTCACTTTCCTGCCTCACCACCGGCCCGCGCGCATTCAGCGAGGGTGAGCCGGGACCACCACGCCTGCTGCGCTCTGGCAGCAAAACCCAAGGGCCCGTGGGCGTCAGCAATGCTGAGTTTCCGAATAGGGGCACTTTCCAGGAGCTAGAAAAGATCCCAAGGGAGGCACGTCAAGCGCTCTAGCTTCCAGGAGGAGCTTGGGGCATTCGGCCAAGAATCGGGGAAGAGCTGCCCAGGACCCCAGTCACTGACCGTTAGGGCTTTCGCCGCAGTGAATTCAGACAGGGGAGTGGGACCCGCGGGGAAACGACTCTCCCGCCAGCACGTTCCCCTTAGGATGTTCTGCGTATCCCACCTAGATCGTCCAGATGAGGAATTAACACCCGACTACACGTCCACGGTCAGGGTTTTGTTGTTTTTAACAGTGAATACGCTCGAAATACGAGTGTTACCAGGGCCCCCGCGTAACGATCGCCGCCAACAACAACCGGGCGGCACTCGCTGAACTCTGTTGTGGGGAAAAGACGATCCCCGTCCGCTGTGCGCGGCCGCCTCTGAGCAAGCGGGAGCCTCCGCGTGTCGCGCGCGGCCAGGGCGCGAGGGCCGCGGGAGACCACACGCCCGGGGCTCCCCGCGCCCGCCAGCTCCCGCGCCCGCCCGGGGCCTCACCTGGAAGCGCGGCCGCTCCTTGGCCTGCTCGGGGCTCCGCGGCGACGGCGTCTCGCCCGAGGCGTCCTGGGCGCGCTCCACCGGCGGGGGCGGCTCCGGGCCCCTGGGCGCGCGCCGCCGGGCCGCCTCGCCGGCCCCGCTCTCCCGCGGCGGCAGCCCGGGCCCGGCGGCCGGCGGCTCCCAGCTCGTCCGCACCCCGGCCTGGGCCCCGGCTTCGTCCCCCTCCTCTTCCGGCCGCGGCCGTCGGGGCGCCTTCCTCGCCGACGCCTCTTCCTCCTCCGGGGCTCGGGGCCTCGCGGGCGGTGGCCTTCGCTCTCCCTCCGGCGCCGCGGGCCGCTGCTCCCCGGCCGTGCCGTCGGCGCCTTCCAGGAAGGTGGTGAGGCGGCGGGAGGCCACGGGCGAGTACACGGCGACGGTGCGCTGGAAGCGTACGGGCCGCGGGGCGCCGCTCGGGGGGCTGCGCTGCTCCGGGCCCCGGCGCGCCGGCTGCGGGGACGCCGAGCCGCCGCCCGCCCCCGCCGCACCCTCGAGGCCGGGGCCGGCCGGCGCCGCGGGGTCGCGGGTCCTGCGCAGCAGCGTGCGCCGCCCCAGCGAGCACTGCACCGAGGCGTCGCGGCGCGGGTTCACCTGCACGGCCACGTCCCGGCTGCCCGCCCTGCGGGGCCGCGCGCCCAGGCCCGGGCCCACCTGCGACAGCAGAGCCATGAGCTGCGCCCGCTGGTAGCTGTCGAAGTACTCGGCGGTCGTCAGCTGCCCGCAGCCGGGGAAAGACGACGCGGCCGCCCCGGCGGAAGAGGACGACGAGGAGGAGGACGCGGGAGCGCAGCCCCCGCCCCGGTGCCGCCAGCCAGCCCCGCCGGCCGCGCCCTTGCCCTTGGCGGCCGGCGCGTAGGGGTACGGGTACGAGTAGGGGACGCACGCCGGGAACATGAAACCGTCCAGCACCTCATCCCCCGGGGCAGCCATAAGCGCAGCCCGAGCCGCTCCCGCCGCCGCCCTGCCCTAAATAGGCAGCCCTGCGGAGGCCGCCAGCCGCCCACCCACCGCACTCCCCGCGCTGCGCGGCCCCCCGCACCCTGCCCGTCGCCCTCTCGAGTCCCAAAGTCCCCGCCTAGGTGGCCTGGCCCAGACGTCTGCGAGGAGATTTTCCACACCCGGAGGTCCGCACAAATACCCTTGGGGGATCGGGAAAGACTGCTTCCTTTGTGATGCAAGAACGGATTTGCAAGTGAGCTCGCCCGAGGCGGAGCGGATCCCAGCAAAAGAGCGCAATCACCGGGATTAGCGGAGCCAGGTGGTCCCCGTGCCTGGATGATTCCAGGTGTCTGCGCTGCCGAGGAAGCTGAGGCGAAGCTGGGGGCCCTCTGTCAGGCTAGTGAGCAGAAAGGCAAAGGTTTGGGGGAACTGCTTAGGGTCTGTTACCTATGATCTCAGATTCTGGTTTAATTATCTCAGAACTGCTCTGAAAGTCCACCCCTTGGACCCCTTCGGCAACTCCAGAGGGAAAGCTCTCTAAGGCACCCCTATCTAGGCTAATTGTTTTCCCTCCTGGAGCTCGTCTTCCCCTCCCCTCAGCCCCCCACCTCAAGCGGGTACCGCGAGGAACGGATGTCTCTTGGGGTGGATAGGACTACAAATTTTCCTAACCGAATTATCCCTCCAAAAGAGCATTGATTTGCGATGTGTGCATGAATGCAGAAACCGAAATCAGTTACCAACTGAGAAGAAATGCCTTGTTCCCTGGAAAAATGTTACCTGTCCATTACTAATCGATATCAGATACACATTAATGTATGTTTTGTGTTGATTTGACACAGGCTTAACAAAATACTGTATTTCATTGTTTAGTTGACCTGTTTTGGGATTCTTTTTAATACAGGTCAAAATTCAACACTGTCAGATATTCAGAAATTGAGCAAGCACTTTGTTTTTTTTTTTTTACAATTACATTAAACTCAATTATGCCTTACAAACTCAATTATGCCTTACAAATTGCTTTACAAATTATGCTTTACAAAAAAAAATAGCTTGTTTTTACTCATATAAGATAATGCACCAAAATTCTACATTTCCAAGACCCTGTTTTCTAAGAGCTTACATATTCGAAAGAGTCATAGAAATTGGTATTGATAAAAACTAAAGAGCACATTGAACATGTTCAGGCTTTACTTTAGCAGTCCCAGGTGCAAGTTATATTATGACATTGATTTGTAAATTGTGAAAACGCGTGGTTAATAAGCCAATGCAACCTTACAATGGGAAGATCATAAGTGTGACACGTATGATAATGGGAACCATTTGTTATCCTTTATGTAAACCATATTCGCTACCACGGACCATAACTATGAAGTAATATTTCAGTAAGATAGAAGCTCCTCTGTATCTCCACGTTCAGAGAGAAGTCTGAGTGGTTTCCATCATAATTAAATTATCAGCTTTCACTGTGCCATAGGAAGTGTCTGCCATTTCCTCTTCTTTCAGTTTCTTATAAGAAATATCTGTATCTTCATCTTCATCTAGAGGATCCCGCTTGTGCAATATTTCACTTCCATACACTTTATATATTAAAACCAAAATCCCTGCTTCTGCAGACTGGAAAAGGGCATACAGCAGGGGAAACATGTACATACTTCCTATGAATCGTGGTGGGAAGGCCAGTTTCAGAATAGCAGTACAGAGCTGCACATTCTGACTCCCCGTTTCCAGGCATACAGTCCTCCTGCAGTTGGGTGGAAGACGGAAGAGAGTAGCTAAGCCATAGCCTGAGGCATAGCCTGCCAAAGGCATAAAAATTGCTATCATGTAAACACTTGCGGGGATAGTTGCCAGCAGTTCAGGTCCTAACATAGTGCCAGTCATTATGAAAAGGACCACCAGCGTCACTAGCAGAGACCACAGGGAAACCTAGTAACAGAAAATGAACAGACAGACCATCAAAAATAAGACAGCTGACAAGGAATTCAGGCAAGCGAATCCTAGGCTCTTGGAAGAAAAGACACATCTAGTCTCACCTCCACACCATGGCGATCCTTGCCATAAGAAGTCTGGGACCAAGTACTTCTGCGGATAGGTGGGTCACCTCTTCAGGATGAGTCTGTGTCCTTGTTGGACAGTTCTATTGGCCTGCAGGCCTGTCCTTAGGAAGAGTGACAATCTGCTTTCCCTAACAACTAGCCATTATCTTGGAGATGCTCAGGAGCAGCACAGACCAGACTCCTGTTTAAAAGAACAGGAGGACGGGAGCTCCTGGGTGGCTCAGTTGGTTAAGCCTCTGCCTTTGGCTCAGGTCATGATCCCAGAGTTCTGGGATCAAGTCCCATATACTGGGCTCCTTGCTCAGCAGGGAATCAGCTTCTCCCTCTGCCTCTCATCCCTGCTCATCACTCCCTCTCTTGCTCTCTCACAAATAAATAAATAAAAGCTCTAAAAAATAAACAAACAGGAGGGGAGGGGTGTATGGTCACTTGAGCATCAACTCTTGATTTCAGCTCAGATCGTGATCTCAGGCATCAAGCCCAGCAATGGGCTCCTCACTGAGAACGGCGCCTGCTTTGGACTCTCCCTCTCTCTCTCTTTTCTCTTTTTCTCTAAAAAACAAAAACAAAACAGGAGAAGTCTACTCCTCTTCAGGCAGATTGTCTCTGGACTTTCATATAACTCTGCAGTGGGAGTCTGGATGGTTCTGAACACGTGTTTAGTTTGTGAGTGTACCTCTTAAAAAGAGCACTTAGAATTGAGCCCAACCCAGCAGGTGTGGTCTGATGAACAGAGTGGTCAAATGAACATGACCTTCCCTGAGCAGGACCCCAGGTTTTCCGTAAGAAATTAGTTCTAGTTTTACACGTGAGATAAAAAGCTATTAAAACTTATGAAACTGGGGCGCCTGGGTGGCTCAGCGGGTTAGAGCCGCTGCCTTCGGCTCAGGTCATGATCCCAGGGTCGTGGGATCGAGCCCCGCATCGGGCTCTCTGCTCTTCGGACAGCCTGCTTCATCCTCTCTCTCTGCCTCTCTGCCTACTTGTGATCTCTGTCTATCAAATAAATAAATAAAATCTTAAAAAAAAAAAACTTATGAAACTTACATGTGATATTTTCAAACTTTAAAATACTTCCTGTTTCAGAGAATTGATGGTGATATTGAAACAATGATCAACTCTTAGATTATGCAAGTGAAAAATATAAACAGAAGATGTGAGGAATTCTTTGTGATTCTGAACACCCCTTTTTCATCTGTTCATGAGAAACCTCCCACCGTAAATCTCTAATGATGCCTAAAAATGCTTACATATAATAGATGGATTTTAGGGGTGCCTGGGTGGCTCAATGGGTTTAGCCTCTGCCTTCAGCTCAGGTCATGATCCCAGGGTCCTGGGACAGAACCCAGCATCAGGCTCTCTGCTTGGCAGGCAGCCTGCTTCCCCCTCTCTCTCTGCCTGCTGCTCTGCCTACTTGTGATCTCTCCCTCTCTCTCTGTCAAATAAATAAATAAAACCTTTTAAAAAAGAGAGAAAAGAATTCCTAAGGTTTTATGGTATTAGCTTAATGATTAAGCTTAATAAGTTCTTAATGCATTTCAAGATTATTTGTAGGTATATTACATATGTGATATATAAAATATATATATATTCACATGTATATATAAATGCATTACATTCAAAATATATATGTTTATTATTAAGCATAATTTTTTTACTCAAGACTGGATATATGAGTATAAAAGAACCCTTTATTTTTATATTCATAAAAGTTAGCTTCTCTGAATAATCAGATTTTAGACACATCTATTATTTATTTAAAATTAACTTACTATAAGTAAAACACAGAAGATTATGTCTTCTTAAATCTACATAATTGAAACACTGGAGAAACTCTTTTCACTTGTCTAAATGAATTTGCCTGTGCATGAATAGTAATTACTTATGCATTTCTGAGTAACTTCCTAAAATATGAGTCGGGTCCTATTCATGGTTTACTCTTACTTACTATTTCTGAGTTTTCAAAGAAAGCTTGGTTGACAAATATTTAATTTTTTTCTCTAGTCAACTATTACAAAATCTCTACTCCTCAAAAAACACCAGTTTTTTTTTTTTCTTTAAATAAAGCCATACTGGGGGTAGTGTACAAAATAATAGGAATTCTCATCCTTTCACTAGCTTTAGAATCCACATGCAATACTGCAATGGGGAAGGAAAAACACACAGATTTACTAATGGTAATATACTCTGCATTATTTATCCAGGACCCAATCTTATTTTGTGCTTTAAAGCCAATATTTTGCATATTCTATTGCTGCAATGTTATTTTTAAATTACTTTTGGTCTTATTAGTGTCTCTTTTTAGAAAATGAATAAAACATTTTATTTCTTTTAAAGATTATATTTATTTATTTGATAGAGATTACAAGTAGGCAGAGAGGCAGGCAGAGAGAGAAGAAGAAGCAGGCTCCCCGTTGAGCAGAGAGCCCAATGTGGGGCTTGATCCCAGGACCCTGAGACCATGACCTGAGCTGAAGGCAGGCTTTAACCCACTGAGCCACCCAGGTGCCCCTGAATAAAATATTTTAAAGGAAACTTCTCCAGAGTTTCTCGGAATTAGAGTTCCGCTTTTTAAAAATATAGTAATGCAGGGACGCCTGGGTGGCTCAGTTGGTTAAGCAGCTGCCTTCGGCTCAGGTCATGATCCCAGCGTCTTGGGATCAAGTCCCACATCGGGCTCCTTGCTCGGCAGGGAGCCTGCTTCTCCCTCTGCCTCTGCCTGCAACTCTGTCTGCCTGTGCTCACTCACTCACTCTCCCTCTCTCTCTGACAAATAAATAAATAAAATCTTTAAAAAATATATATATAGTAATGCATTTCTAAAATACTGGACAAATTCAACTCATATAATTGTATTTCCCCTGCTTTGATTCTTAATTATGCACGATTTGTTAGTGGAAAATATGTTGCGGATGAATGGCACGAATATTTCTTTCCCCTGTGATACATTTCCTCCTGTGAATACTAATAGCTTTCTTTTTCTGTTTTTAACCAAGCTTTGTCTTAATTAAAGCTATGAGTTTTTGAACTGCCAAAAGATAGAAGTTACTTTGTGGCACAAACTTTTTTTTTTTTAAGTTTATCCATGCAAGGGCTGCCAGGTTTTCTTCCTTATCCCTCTTTCCCAAACTTCTTAACATCTCAGCCAGGGGTCAGAGACCATGGACTCTCTAAATACATAAAGGACATAAAAGGAAGAGTGACCTTACCTTCACGATGTAGTCGGCCACCCGGTTGTATTTGTACCGAATGAACACCCCCAGGCCAATAGGGATGAGGGTGCCGCAGAGAGTTAGGGTCACTGCCCCCAGCGGTAGTAACTGCACTAGCGGGGTGTTGATCCAAGCCCGGCTATAGATCCACAGGCACAGGGGCATCAAGACCAGGGCCAGAAGCGTGGAGGAGATGGTCATGATGATGCTGCAGAAAAGGCAATGAACAGAATTCAGAATGGGCTCTGCGCCAAGAGTCTCTCTTGCACATTGGGGAACCGCTCTCTTGCACACTGGGTAGAGGAGAAAGAAAGAGACTTCAAGTCTGGAGCTTGAAGTGTGGGGAGAACCCACTTCATCCGAGGGGAGGGCCAAGAGAACCTCCAAACCCAACTGAAACAGGAACCGGGGTGGGGGGCGGGATCTGAGGACGGAACACCAGGATTGGGGGGTAGGGTAGGATCTGAGGACGGTTGCCCTGGCTTTATAAAGCCTATTGAGCTGGCCACAGTCTGAATGATTCCGAGGGCAGAGAACAAACATCTTCCTTTCTTTTTGAACCCTCCAAAACACCCTGTTGGGCATGGTCAAGCTGCTGAACACGACCTGTTGGACTGCACTCAATCATATATTCCTCCATATGAGATCACCTTCGTTACTGGGGCCAAGAGCCCTATTTCGCTTTTGCATTTCCGGCGAGACCTAGCTTCAGGCTTCTCAGTTCCCTTTGTCTTCCAGAGGCCGAAGACCTCCCCTGACAGCCCAGCCCTCAGGGAGGAGGGTCGGAGCGCGGTCAGCGCCGCTCGGTCCCCATCTAGATCTTTCCCCTCCAGCACCGCCTTCCTCACATCTGCCTTGACTTCTCAAGCCCGGGCGTCAGCCTCTCCCTGCACGGTCTTCTTCCCTCTCCCACGCCTCTCCTTCCTCTCGGCCAGGTCTCGAACCCACGGCTGAGCGCGGTGCTGGGGATGCGAGAGAGGCGCAAGGACCAGACAGCTCCGTACCTGAGGTTCATGTCGCCGTCCACCAGCAGGGACATGAGGTTGGAGAGATTCCCGCCGGGACAGCAGCCGCACAGGAGCACGGCCACGGCGGCCACCTCGTTCAGCGAGAAGGCCAGGGCCAGCAGGAAGGCCAGCAGCGGCAGCAAGCCGAACTGGCAGAGCGCGGCCAGCAGCGCGCCCACGGGCCGGCGGACGTGCTCCCCGAAGTGGTTCACGTCCACGGTGCAGCCCAGGCCCAGCATGGTGATGCACAGGGCGGCGCCCACGAACACGTTCAGCCCGTGGTTCAGCGGCGTGTCCCAGAACGGGGTCTGGGGGTGCGCCCAGGGGTGGGGGAACAGGGACGGGCCCAGGCTGGCCGGGCCGCCCGCCGAGCCGCCGGCCGTCGGCTCCGGGGTGGGCGCGGGGCCGGCGCTGAAACCGACGCCCGGACTGGGCGCGAGACTGAGCCCGGGGCTGGGGCCGGCGCTGGAGGTGGGGGCGACGGGCAGGTCCGAGCCGGGGCGCAGGCTGCCGGCATCGGGCGACAGCGTGTAGTTGTCCGGCTGCAGCGAGGACGGGGCGAAGAGCAGCGTCGCGTTGTCGGGGCCGTCCATGGCGCAGCGGCGGGAGGCTGCGGGCCTCGGTTCCCGGGCCCCGCGCGCCTCTGCCCGTCCCGAGGTCGCCGCCGCCGTCCGCCCGCCCGCCTGTCCGTCGGTCCGCGGCAGCAGGCGAAGCTCAGTGCCCAGCCGGGGCTGCGCGGCGCTGACGTCTCCGCGGCGTCGGGCGCGGCGCGGGGGCCGGGGGGCGGGGGGCGGGGGCGCTCCTCCGCGGGCGGCCCTCAGAGCGCAGCCCCCCAGGGTGGGCCCAATCGCGGCGCCCCCGCGCCCGGCAGGCCCCGCCCCGCCGCCGAGTCCCTCCTTTTAATCACCAGTAAGTGGTTCTGTTAGAGTGTAGCCAGGGGCGGAACAAAGACCTGACAAAGGACAAGAAGAAGAAAAACCGTGCCTGGCCGCCGATCAAGTTCTCAGATGGGCTCTGCCTCTTTCATAATGAAATCTGGAGGCCCAGACACGGAGGGGGAGCGCGCGCGAGCGAGCCAGCTTGTCTAGGACGCACGTAAAGTACACGCACTGTTCAAACAGCCCGCAACCCTGAGTCCCGAGAGGGCTCCCGGACTTAATAGGAGCGGTTCTCTGCTAGCAAGAGTGTCTGGCTTTAATTTGCTAAGGGATTTTTAAATTCTTTTAATTATTATTTTTTAAGTAAAATAAGTAACTGGCTACCAGTTTTTAAATAAGTACTGCGTTCGGACTTAAAGTGGAGAGTGATAATGCCGGTGGGTTCGACAGGGGCGTGTGCATTATTTCTTTTGATTCTCACAGCGGAGCCTTGAGAGGTGCTGTTTACTGAGTTCTTCCCCAGGAGGAGTCTGAGGCCCGGGGAGATCTCCGCCTCATCAAGCAGCTCCTGGAGAAACGTGCACGGTGACACGTCGTTAGAGGGGACAGTGAAGAGCTCTGCTCAGAAAAGGCTCCATGAACAATGTTTTGGAAATTATTGGCAGATGGGGAGAAGCTGTCTCTCGGTGGCCATAAATTTAGTGTTGTGTGAGTACAACCCCGCCATTGAGATTAAAGGATTGAAGAGAAATAAAGTGGTGGGATTCCCTGCTTCGGACAGGTTTATCCCCAAACAAATCAAACTCAGAGCTCAGGGCCCTGTTGACGCAAGGACTTTCAGTCAGTCACCAGGGGCACTTACAAAGGAGAGGGGCCTCTGCCTACCAAGGATGTGGAGCCATTCGAGAAGCTTCTATCTGTCACCAAGCCACAGCTGGTGAGTTGTGAAAGCCAACAGGAGGACTTTCCAAGCAGAAGTCTTAGCTCAGGGTTGGTGTGAGTGGAGCTAAGACCCTAGAGTAAATTTTTCCTCCCGGGGACCCTGTCCTTCCCCCCTTTTCTGACATAGAGGAGAATGCTTGACTTCCTTTTCTCACTGGTGGACTGAGCTCCTGTGTTTATCTTTTCTCCCCCACCCCAAATCTCATGAAAATGACAGAGAATACGAAAAATAAGATTAAATTCACAACATATCGCATCTGTGATCACAAATGATTTCTTTTTTCTCCACTAGACCATAGATTCCACGGGGGCAGAGCTGTTACAAGCGTTTAGGAAACTAATGTGCCTTCATACTTCCCCAAAGCAGGAAAACCATGCAGTGACATCTGTTTGGATTTGAAGGAAGTGGGATGGGATAACCGAAGTTTTCCTTTAGGCTTATGTAAACAAAACAAAGACACTCAAATATACTAAGAAACGTGCTACCTAAATACTTTCATTAGGTAGGTATATCCCAGGGAGATGGGGAGAAACAGACAAGATAAGGAGTCCTGCTGGGCCCTTACATGCTTCAAACCACAGGATGAGATAAGCCAAGAACACAAATGGCAGGCACGTCCCTGTTTGCCCCCTCCTCGTGTTAATGATATTAAAATCCACGATCAAATTCAATAAGCAGTAATTAGAGGCAGACCAACTCATCCAACTAGCTCCTCTCTTGGTTTGGGGAGGGATTGGGGAGGCAATTTATACAATGGGCCAAGAGCAAAAAGCAGAAAGGGATGGACCTGTTCTCTACATCAGCAAGCTCACAGTAGACCTGCTGCTTGGTGGGCTTTTGGGGTCCTGCAGACCTGTCGTCTCCCTGCTGATATGGTCACTGTCAGTGTAAAGAAAGCAGATGTTCCTGCTTCCCCTCTTCTTTTTAATCTCCTTCACTATTTAGGAGAAACCCCCAGGAGCAGAAAACAGAGCTTATAAACCTGATGTAGTACTGGCATGGGTCGCTGAGCCTCCTCAATTATCTTCCTTTTATTCTTGCTGCCACCGAGGAGGGTGTGACCCACCCAGAGAGAATACATAGAAGGGATAGACAACAACACAGCGCTTGGAAAATATGTTATGGAGGGTTGAGGTGGGAGGTGAGAATAAATTTAGAACCTAGTTGCACATCATACACCAAAAATAATTCCACATAGATTAAAGGATTAACTGTAGGGTGCCTGGGTGGTTCAGTCAGTTAGGTGTCTGCCTTCAGCTCAGGTCATGATCTCAGGGTCTGGGATCGAGTCCCACATTGGGCTCATTGCTCAACGGGGCGTCTGCTTCTCCCTCTACCCCCCACCTTGTGCTCTCTGTCTCTCAAATAAATAAATAAAATCTTAAAATAAAGTAAGAACATTTTAAGAAAGATTTTATTTAGTAGAGAGAGAGTACAAGCAGGGGGAGTGGCAGGCAAAGGGAGAGGGAGGAGCAGACTCCCTGCTGAACAGGGAGCTCCAGGTGGGACTCGATCCCAGGACCCCCAGATCATACCCCAAGCCGAAAGCAGATGCTTAACAGACAGAACCACCCAGGCACCCTTTAAATAAATAAATCTTTTTTAAAAAGTGATTTTTAGTTTTTTTCTTTTGTTAAATTTTTAGTGTTTCTGAATTTCTGCTGTAAAAATGTTATTTTTTAAAAATATCAAATCCAGGGACGCCTGGGTGGCTCATTTGGTTAAGCGGCTGCTTTCGGCTCAGGTCATGATCCCAGCGTCCTGGGATCGAGTCCCACATGGGGCTCCTGGCTCAGCAGGGAGCCTGCTTCTCCCTCTGCCTCTGCCTGCCACTCTGTCTGCCTGTGCTCGCTCCTGTGCTCTCTCTATATCTGACAAATAAATAAATAAAATCTTTAAAAAAATAAATAAAAATATCAAATCCAGAGGAAAAATAAACTCCACAAGTCATAGGGTAAATCACTTTAATCAATCTTCAGCCCATAGGTTGATAGAGAAAAACAGGCAAAGACACAGACAAATTACAATAGAAAAAGTATATGCTATTTATTAAATAGAAAATGCTTTATTTCACTAGTAGTTAAACACAAAACTTAAAATCAAACAGACAAAGAGTCTCAAAGTTACAACATTTAATGCTGAAATGCAATGGAAGAAACTCTTGAAGCCCCCCCCATGGGCGGTGAAGGATTTGATAGAGTTTCTGAGGAAAGCCATTTGATAATACAATTCTGCTTCTGGACTTTTTTTTTTTTAATCAGAATTATTTCAAATGCAGTGCCAGAAACCCTAACTCACATTGGTTTAAGGCCAAAAAGGGAATTTATTGACTCATGAAAATGAAAAATCTCCAGGTGTGGGTGGCTCCCCAAGTCAAAATGAGGACTCAGTGTCTCTCCATTTCTCAGCTCTGCTTCCCTCTACTGTTACCTTCATTGTCACGTATACTTTACTTCATTGTCATGTATACTCCAGAGGGAGGCTAGGCAATTTCACACACAGGTTTCCCCTGATATCTGAAAGCAGAGCATTCCTTTGAAATCTTTCATAAGCTGCAACACCATCAAAGGAAGAAGCCATTACTATTCACCTATGCAGAAAAATTTTTGAGCATTCCTAGATCCGCAAAGTAGCCTTGGGGCTCCTGGGTGGCTCAGTTAAGCATCTGTCTTAGGCTCAGGTCATGATCTGGGGGTTCTGGGATCGAGTCCCACATGGAGCTCCCTGCTCAGCAGGGAGTCTGCTTCTCTCTCTCCTCCCCAGGCCCCACGCCCCTGCTCCTGCTCTCTCTTCCTATTTCTCTCTCAGATAAATAAACAAAATCTTAAAAAAGAAAACAACAACAAAGTATATCTCTTATGCTTTTCTGATACCTTTGGACCCATCTTGCTGATGAATGCAAGTTATAAATGGAGATAAGACAGAGATGCTCACAGACACAGTTCAAATCTACGGAGGCTTGCTTGCTGAGATGCAAAGCCTAGTTCTCTGGGAAGCGCTGCCCTCACTGCTGGGGGAGAATGGCTTCTATCCCATCTATCACAACTCATTGCAAAACAAACTCTGAATGCTATTTTCGCCTTTTATCATCAAGGTGAAAATCCTCTTCAGATTTCTTTTGAAACAGGTGCGTATGTAGGTCTTTCATAAAAGGGAAGTGGCTGAAGGTAAACTTTTGAAAAGTTGAGGGATACCTGAATATCCTACCACTTTCAACCACCTACGGAAAGAGAATGTCCACCGCCCAATAATTCCCAGAACAGTCTTGGGACGAATTTAGCCCGTGACCTTCTGCAGCTATCCTGTTTTTTTCTGATAACACATCAGAGCTCCATCCTCTCTGTAAAAGTACCGTCTCGTTGCTCTTGAATCACGTGATTCAATTGTACACTTCCTAGTCACTACCAAAAAGCCATCAGGAGGGATTTGACTTAATCCAGATTCTCCCTTTTGCTTTATCTTGAAGTCTGTACCAGAGAAGCCCTCGGCTCTCCACGCATTCCTTCAATGGTTTAACAAGAATTTGCTTTACACGGAAAGATTTACTTTTTTCCTTTTCTTCTGCTCATGATCTGTTCTTTAACCAGTTCTGTTCTTGTTTTTATATCTTTTTTTTTTCTGTAAAGATTTTTTTAAATCTATCTTATTATTTATTTGACAGACAGAGATCACAAGTGGGCAGAGAGAAAGAGGAGGAAGCAGGCTCCCCTGCTGAGCAGAGAGCCCAGATGCAGGGCTGGATCCCAGGATCCTGAGATCATGATCTGAGCTGAAGGCAGAAGCTTTAACCGACTGAGCCATCTAGGCGTCCCTGTTTTTATATCTTCTTTAACTTTCCTATCACTGCCAGCTAACCTGAAAGGTGAGAGGTCTGTTGCTTTCTTGAGGTTGTAACGTCTCAGCATATTTTGGATGCACAGACATCACATCGCATCTGATAAACTGAAAAGGAAGAAACAATATCTACAGTGCTCTAACAGGATATTAAACTGAGAATTTATTTGATCTAAACATGAAAAAAAAAAACTCCAGATTTTTTTCAAGTCTCCCAACTGAAAAATTACCTCTTGTTAAGTTGCCGAACAATACAATAAATAAGAAAAAATGATTGTTTTAAAAGAAAATTTATTTTAAAAAAATGAAGTTTTGGGGCACCTGGGTGACTCAGTTGGTTGAACATCTGCCTTTGGCTCAGGTTGTGATCTCAGGGTCCTGGGATCAAGCCCCTCGATGGGCTCCCTGCTCAGCGGGGAGCCTGCTTCTCCCTCTGCCCCTCCCCCTGCTTGTGTTCCCTTTCTCTCTCAAATAAATAAATCTTTTCTAGAAAAAGAAGTTTTGTTAAGATTAGGCCCTACTAATTGGTTTGGATTTGGGTGTTTTTTTAAAGATTTTATTTATTTATTTGTCAAAGAGAGAGAGAAAGAGAGCACAAGCAAGGAGAGCAGCAGGCAGATGTGGGACTCCATCCTAGGACCCTGGGATCATGACCTGAGCTGAAGGCAGATGCTTAACCAACTGAGCACCCAGGCATCCCTGGGTTGTTTTCTTTCTGTTTTTTCTTTTTTTTTTTTTAAAGATTTTATTTATTTGACAGAGATCCCAAGTAGGCAGAGAGAGAGAGAGAGAGAAAGGAGGAAACAGGCTCCCCGCTGAGCGGAGAGCCCGATGTGGGGCTCGATCCCAGGACCCTGGGATCATGACCCAGGCTGAAGGCAGAGGCTTAACCCCCTGAGCCACCCAGGGGCCCTGTTTTCTTTCTGTATTTTAATTTCCATCACCCCATACAACGTAGATAAAGCATCAACATTTTTAATTCAAGAAATGTTATTTCGAAACATTCTTTAAAGGTGGATTTCTCTTGGAACAATTTAAAACTTCCTGCCTGTTGAAAGGAAGGAAAAATAAAATAAAAACAGAGAAGGAGCCAAACCATAAGAGTCTCTTAGCTATACAAACAAACTGACGGTTGCTGGAGAGGAGGTGGGGGATGGGGCAGCTGGGTGATGGGCATTAAGGAGGGCACATGATGTTATGAGCACTGGCTGTTATATGCAGCCAATGAATCATAAATTCTATCCCGGAAACTAAAAATACACTATATGTTAACTAAATTGAATTTAAATTGAAAAAAAAAAAAAGTCTTGCCCATTACATAAGAAGTGAAGAATAAAAACCACCACTTGCTCACTCATTTAATCTTAGTCAGTAATACGTGTTGGAGAAGAATAATGAATTCTGGTTTCATACTATCCTAAGAAAAGCTGTCATTTGTTAGTAATTTTATATTTCATATATTATATATTTCATTCTTTTCTTACTTTCAATATTGAATTAGTCTTGCCATTCAGTAGATCTGAGAATGATCACCCATGGCTGCCGCTCACTGGCATCTGTCATGGCTATCCATGGCCCTGCTTTGTCTAGAATACTGATTGGGAGAGAGTGGATAAGGTCACTACTTTCCCCGCATCACTTCTGCAAAATCACGCTGAAAGGACTTCACTGGGGCTGGAGATGGGGGAACTGAAAGTTGGTACCAGTGTTCTGCAAGTGCTTAGACTTTCTTCTAAGTCCAAATGCTTTTCTCAAAAATCTGGTATTTCAGAATATATATGACACATATATGTATATATGCCAAGTGAGATATATATGTATTTTTTTCTTCTATTTCTCTAGACCTTTCAGAGTTGTTTGTAATTCGTAGATATGGATCCCTAGAAATTTCAGAGTTCTTTTTGTAATATTGTGTTATAACAACTCAATTCAAACTCTGTGTTAAGCTCCCAGTGTTTTGCTGGACAGGATAGAGATGATGTAAGATATGTTTCCTTTTCTCAAGGATCTTGCTGATCCACCGAAGTGTACAGCCAAGGGGACAAATGCAAGGCACATTGTGCTGAACTTTGTATTTTCAGGTTTACATGAGAGGAGAGAGATGAATGCTGGCTGTGGAGTCCATGCCTAATTAAACACTGAGTCCTAGACTTTCAACATGTAAAGGAAGGCAAGGAATGTTCTAGGGAAGGCAAAGGATGTTCTAGGGAAGGGGAACAGCTGAACAAAATCATGGGAGCATATGTCTTCCCCCGGGAGCACAGGGGGAGCAGAGCGTGTGTACACAGTGACAAGGATGAGAAACAAGAATGGACAAGGCAGATAGTGAAGGCAAATTTTTCAGGGTCTTTGTTGTCACGTGAAGAACTTGAACTTGATTCTGTGTCAGCAGAAAGTTAGCTAAGTTTTCCACCCAGGGAAGTGGCATACCCAGATTCAAGTCTCAGAAAGACCATTCCAGAAGCTCTGGGTAAATGGGTAGGAAGGGCATAAAGAGCAGGGAGAGAGTCAAGGAGGAGGCTGACTACAGCAATGGAAAATAATGGCAGCTTACAGTACAGAATAAGCATGGCAATGGAGAGGAGAAAATGCATTGGTGTGAAGGAGAGAGATGACTCAAAGCAAATTAGGCTCTCATTTGGAAGACTGGGTAGATGGGAATGGTATTAACTGAAACGTAGTACCTTGGCAAAATAGCACATTTCAGGTCATGATCTGCTTGAGACCCAAGCAGTGGATTGAGCCCTGAGCCACTGGGCACTCCCAATCCCTTCCTATCCTTAAGAATAAGCCCGCTTTGCATATAGTGGAATGAATGGGCAGATGGGTTAATGAATGGGTGTGGTCTTATCCAACCAGCTCCGAGGAAATTAAGAGTGCGGCTTTGGGGTCATAGTGTCATCTGGTGACAACATTAGCTTCTGTTAAATCCGCTCTGATGGGTAGTCGGGTAATGGGATCGGAATTATTGCACAGAGCACAGCAGCTGGCTTTGTGCGGTCTGTTTTCCAACAGCAGGGTGTCGCCAATCATCGTCACAAAGGCATCTCAACAGCCCTGCTCCAAATGACCTGATGGGAAAGTGTCTGGGCTGTGGGTTGGAATATTAAGTGACATGGTGTTTCTGCAGCGAGCTGAGCTGCTTGAGTCACAGCCGTGGTGAAAACATTTTAACAAAATTAAAATTTCGGTGGAGGAGGGAAAGCGGAGAATAAACAAGGTTGGACCAAAGCGGAGATGGGAGCAATGGAGACACAGAGACATTGGTTTGGCGGACAGCCTCCATTCCACAGTGGCAGGAGAGCAGAGATTAAGACAGAGAGGTCCCCACATGGGATTGAAAATGTCTCAAATTTGCTCCCCACTGAGCTGGGGGGAAAATGCATAAATAAGAACCTTCTAGAAAATACATACAGTAAATTGAAAGGGGCCGTGGGGCAAATGCATAAAAGCTATCTCCCATGAGAGCAGATTGAAATAGATCAAGTACCTCTTGTCACTTCCTATTTCCAAACGAATGAATTACTTTTTAAAAAGCCCTTTGCACTGCTGGGTTCGGCACCAGGAAGGAAATTCCTGATTGTATCTCATGCAAATGGAAAATGAGCTGCGTGATAAGGAAGGATAGAGCTCTGAGGAGCACACTGTATTTTACTTTCACTCAAAGGAGTATTTCCAGTGTTGCCTTGAGCAAGGGGTGAGGGGAAGGGACTTAAAAATTCTAAAATGGAAGATAGCTTTCTTGGGTTGGCTCCATTATGAAAGGAAGGATTAACTTGTCTCACTGCCTTCCAGATCTTTTGGGCACAGAGGGAGTAAGAGATCTCCGCACCTCACAGATAAATGTAGAAGGAGCAGACAGAGCTCAGCATCAGGGTGTCAGAGAGCCCAAAGGCAGGAAGAACAGCTAGACCCCAGGAGGGATTAGAGGCAGGCCCTGAAGGTCAAGAATGTGCTTTTCTCTCCATTTCTTTTCCTGCTTCCATGGCAGAGGAACAGGACCTGTGCAGACACAGAATCATGGAAGGTCTGCTATGTTTAGATATGAGGGGACTAGGGTCTGGGCATCATGGAGGAGTTGAGGGAGCAATGACAAAGCTGGGGGGCCTGGCCGGCCCAGGTGGTAGAACACATGACTCTTGATCTCAAGATCATGACAGGGCGGTGAGTTTGAACTCCATGCTGGGTGTAGAGGTTACTTTAAAAAAATAAAAATTTAAAAAAAAAGGAATGGCCAGAGGTGAGAGAGATAAAGGGGGGTTAGCAGATTGGTCTTAATTCTGTAGTCTGTGGAGGGATGAGCTGATAAGCAAAGAGGGTAAATTTTTAAGGAAATTCTCTCTGGCAGCAACCCAAATCCACGACTCTTGGCCTTTTCCCACCATGACATCCATGTTCGTGTCTTCCCATTTCCCATGTGTAACTAATACAGGGGTTTCCATCCTCAAGAAAGCAGAATGAAAAGCAAGTAAGATCATGACTTGAATCCATTCCAGGTTATTTTAAACTAAATGTATCACAAACTCTGGTACCTCAGTTATTACTAAATTATATGCAATGCCCCTTAGAATTGATCAGGAAAGAGTCATGATGCCATGCTTGAGAAATACTAGAGCGAAGATGGTCATCTGTGCTCCACAGACACCTGGAAGTTCATAGGAGATATCTTGGGGATCAGAACAATAAGAGGACAGAACTCTGACACCCCCCCAAAACCCACATTTCAACCAGAGAAATCATATTGTTATCTTATTGTTGTAAGCCTTTCACCAAAGTTTTGTTTCAATAAGATACTCCACTACTGGGTCGCAGGGTGGCTCAGTGAGTTAAGCATCTGCCTTCAGCTCAGGTCATGATCCCAGCATTCTGGGATCAAGTTCCGCATCTGGCTCCCTATTCAGTGGGGAGCCTGCTTCTCCTTCTCCCTCTGCCTGCCACTCCCCTTGCTGTGCTTGTGCTTTCTCTCTCTCTATCTCTCTCTAACAAATAAATACATAAAATCTTAAAAAAAAATGTTCTGCTACTTGAGAAGGATGACTTGCCATGGATAGAAGATGGGAGAGATTAGAGGCAGATAAATCAAATAGGAGATAATTGTAATAGTCTGGGTGAGAAATAATAAAATTAGTTCAGCTAAATTTAGTCAAATGGATAAACTAAAGCTCATAACTCAGCATGAATCACAATGCTCAAGGTATAAGGAATTTCTGTAATATATATAATGGAAACCAATACTGCTAATTTATTTTGGCATGTGATAGGGTACAAATAAATAGGTAAAATATAACATAACAGTGCTTCTTGGACTTTAATGTATACAGACATCACTTAGGGATCTTGTTAAGATGTAGGGTCCGATTTACAAGGTCTGGGGCACTGGTCCTACATTTCGAACAAGTTCCCAGGAGATGTGTGCTCCAAGGACTACACTTTGGGTAGGGGGGTATCATAGAATCCTACAAAGAATTTTAAGCTTTCAAAATATATCCCTAACTCAGGAAGGAGCAGGGGCTTTGAAGTCAGAGAATCTTAGATTTAAGTCCAGGATTTACCACTTACACATCAGGGCTCATGTCTCAGTCTGTCTCCTGGTCTCACGATAGTACTGGACTAACTGGGGAGCTGTTGTGGGGATTAAGAAATAGTACAACATAGGGGCTCTTGGGTGGCTCAGTCGGTTAAACCTCTGCCTCTGGCTCAGGTCATGATCCTGGGATCCTGGGATAGAGCCCTGTATTGGGCTCCTTGCTCAGTGGGGAGTCTGCTTCTCCCTATCCCTCTGCCCTGCTCATGTTCTCTCTCTCTCTCTTTCTCTCTCTCTCTCAAGTAAATAAATAAAATCTTAAAAAAAGAAATAGTACAATGTAAAGAATTAGCACAATGTCCATTTTCCATGCAAAAACTTAGTAAAGAATTAGCACAATGCCCATTTCCCAGCAAAAACTTAGTATATATTAGCTTAATATTATTATTTTCTTTTTTTTTAAAAGATTTTATTCATTTATTTCACAGACAGAGATCACAAGTAGGCAGAGAGGCAGGCAGAGAGAGAGGGGAAGCAGGCTCCCCGCCAAGCAGAGAGCCTGATGTGGGGCTTGATCCCAGGACCCTGGGATCATGACCTGAGCTGAAGGCAGAGGCTTTAACCCACTGAGCCACCCAGGCACCCCTTATTGTTATTTTCTGAGAGCCAGTCTTATAAGAGTGATCCACAAATTGCTTTATCAGAACCACTGTGGTGCTGGTTTAAAATGCAGACACCTGGATCCTGCATCAACTCTGTTCATCCAGAAGGTCTGAGGGAGGATGGGCATTTTTTTTTTTTTTAAGATTTTGTTCATCCATTTGACAGACAGCGATCACAAGCAGGCAGAGAAGCAGGCAGAGAGAGAGAGGGGGGAAGCAGGCTCCCCGCTGAGCAGAGAAACCAATGTGGGGCTCGATCCCAGGACCCCAGGACTATGACCTGAACCGAAGGCAGAGGCCCTAACCCACTGAGCCACCCAGGCGCCCCGAGGATGGGCATTCTTAACCAACCTGTCTGCACACTACAGCTGTGGGACCACTGCTGGAAGCTACGTGCACGCGTGGCAAGCATGGTCAGATCATCTCTGAAGAAGATCTGGTTACCATGCAGGGCCCCAAACCTTGGCTCATACCATGACCTGGCTTCCTGCAGCAGTGTGGTCCTTGGGCTCTAGAGACAATAACATTTTTAGAATTGAAGAAGACATCCATGTCCTGCTTTACCGTGGTCTTTACCCCGTAAGAAGTTCCTGTCCCCAGACAAAAAAAATGCCATCCTGAAGCCTCCTTCCTTCCCCAACTCTCGTGCAATTTTCTTTTCTTTCTTTTGTTTTTTTTTTTTAAAGATTTTTTATGTATTTATTTGACAGACAGAGATCACAAGTAGGCAGAGAGAGAGAAGGAAGGAGGCTCCCTGCTGAGCAGAGAGCCCGATGCGGGGCTCGATCCCAGGACCCTGGGATCATGACCTGAGCCAAAGGCAGAGGCTTTAACCCACTGAGCCACCCAGGCGCCCCTCTTGTGCAGTTTTCTTGCCAGGATAAGAGGAACTGCATCTTTTCAGATCAGTTCTGGGCAAAGCGGACCCTGGACTGAATATCAAGGTTGGTCCAAGTTATTTATTTCTGAGGTTTTTCTACTTTGCTTCCCACTACCCCTTTCCTTCCCCCAATGCCCCACCTCCTACTTTTTAGGCCCACATTCTCTTCTAACCCTCTGGTGCCCTGTGCCACTTAGCTCTTCCAAATCCCTACTGCAGGGTCTTTTCCCTCATCTGTAAACTCATTCTTCCTTCCTATCTAGCAAACTACTTTGGCGGAAGTATAGGGATAAGCAGGGGGGGCAGGTGGGCATCTTCTAGAAGAAAATGGTGGGCTGAACCAAACTCCCATCTGGAAGGGGGACCAAAGCTAGCGCTACCTACAGACAAAGCCAGGACTTTCTTTAGGAAGCAAGGTTAAATCTGCTCTAATACATGATTACATGACCATCGGGGTCCCCAGAATGACAGAACCTAACTTTAGCCCTAGAAAAAGACAGATGTGACTAGTTGTATGTCACAGACAAATCTCAAACATGGTCCACAGGAATATCCATTTTTGATCAAATGAACTTTTCAGTGAACCTGTGAGGGCCAATTACTCATTTTCTAAAATCTTTTGCACCTGTACCTAGGAGGCAGCCAGTCAAGAAATTACCTGTTGGGTATCTATCACGTGGCAGCTTAATTCAGTTTCTGGGGCTGCTACCTCATAGATTGCATTTCTTTATTTTCTAAACACCTGAGTTAATTTTAGGTGACGATAGACTCATATGCTGTAATACATACTATGAAGAAGAGAAAACAGAATAATGTGGCATGTGGGTAGGGTGGTTAGGGGAGCCTTCTCCCTAGAGGTACCATTCAGGTTGAGATCTACATGAGGGGAACATGGTAGTCAGGGAAACATCCAGGGGAATAGCATTCCAAGAAGGACAGTAATGCAAGGACCTTGGGATAAGAAAAACTTGGCATGTGTTCAGGGACAGAATGAAGGCACCAATACATGTTCACATTATATATGTGGACATCAGTGGGGTGCCTGGGTGGCCCAGTCAGTTGAGCATCCAGCTCTTGTTTTAGGCTCAGGTCATGATCTCAGGATCGTGAGATCGAGCCCCAGGTTGGGCTCCACACTCAGCATGGAGTCTGCTTGTCTTTCTTGCTCCCCTTCCTCTACCCCTCCCCCTGATTGCAATCACATGTGTTCTCTTTCTCTCTAAAATAAATTAATAAATAAAACCTTTTTAAAAAAAAGAGTAAAGTCATCTTTATATAAATAAAATAAATCAATGGACATCAAACATGTAACAGACATGATTGGGAGCCTCAGTAGAATTTGAACTATGGCATTAGCACGTTATCAATTACTTTTCTTTTTTTTTTCCCCAAAGATTATTTTTTTTATTTTAGAGAGAAAGAGCTTGTGAGCAGAGGGAGGGGCAGAGGAAGAGGGAGAGAAGCAGGGAGCAGGGTGCCTGGCATGGAGCTGGATCCCACAAACTCAAGATCATGACCTGAGCCAAAACCAAGAGTCAAACACTCAACCGACTGAGCCATCCAGGGGCCCTTCAATTACCTTTCTTTCTAGATTTATTTATTTTAGAGAGAGAGAACACATACAGTGGGGGTGGGGTGCAGAGGGAGAGAGAGAATCTCAAGCAGACTCCCCACTGAGTGTAGAGCCCAAAGCAGGGCTCCATCTCACAACCCTGAGATTGTGACCTGAGCTGAAATCAAGAGTTGGGTGCTTAACCCACTGAGCCACCGGGGCATCTCTCAATTACTTTTTTTTAATCCAGTAAGTATTGAATATCTCCCCTTGCCCTGCCCCCCGCCTCCAGCTGGCAGGCTTTCTATTAGATGCAGAAGATAAAAGATGCATCTGAAAGTGTCTGCCCCAGGTAGCTCAGAATGGGTGGTGGAGACAGATAGGCAAGTACACAGTTAAAGCCACCTTCTGAGTGAGTTACAGCCCTGGAGCAGGAGCACCATGAGGGGTTGGGGAGGCTTAGAGGAAGAAGGTCTCATTCCTCCAGAAGCATGGAAGGCTTTTACATAAGAGGCGAACTTTGAATTGAGCCCTTCAAGATGACTAGGATTTAACAAGATGAATAGTTCTCAACAATACTATGGGCTAGATATTCTAGAAAAATCCTCCAGTTACAAAACACTGAACTGCAGGATTAAATACAATAAATACCCTTTTGAAGCCAGGAATGTATAATGGGGAACTAGTGCCAAAGCCCCATGTTGTCTTGAGGGCATTTGTTAGTACCAGGAACACAGAGTCCTGGAGGAGGGCGGTATGGGGGCATGTGGGGGACAGGATATGAGAGGCAGAGACTCAGGTACCAGTAGATAGCTGCAACACTGGAAATGAGACATCCCAGAGAAAGTCAGGAATCCTGAAGACCCACCCCCTTTTCAGAAAGGCAGGAGAGAAAGCTAACTGCCCCTTAGCAAGGGCAGAGCCTGTCAAGAGTAGTGTGTTTCAGTCTAGGTGCTGGGGACAGAAAGAAAAGATAGGACTCCTGCGGGAATGAATTACCACAGCTGACCCTTCTCTCACTCAAGTTGGGGTCTGATTACACTATCGTCTCCATTTCTACCACAGAATCTGGCAAGGCTCAAGAATGGGTTCCCCCGTGTACTTCAGGAAGATGGTGTTAAGGATGGGCTAAAAGGATTATTTAAGGAGCGGTTAGGGCCACCTTGAAAGTCTATACATTTCTCAGTATGTAAATTATATTTCAATAAAGATTTTTTCCCCCAAAGGAGTGAGATGAAGAGAAGGAGGAGGAAGAGTTAAATGTCCAGATCTACTCCCTAGTTTATGTCGCTAGATATCCTCCCCTAGACCACACGAGATATTGTGACTGGTTACTCTAGTGTTCTTCCCCCTACTTGGTTCCCAGAACTTGGCAGCTAGCGTAAAAAAAGGACACTGGGGTCTCCCTAATAAAACGGCTGATCCTAGATCACCACAAAGGGTGTTCCGAGCTGCCAGTCAACAGTTCAGTCTCCCTCCCTTAAGAATGAACACACAACCGGGAATGCCTGGGTGACTCAGTCAGCTGAGTGTCCGACTCTTGATCTCAGCTCAGGGCTTGATCTCAGGGTGGTGGGTTCAAGCCCCACATTGGGCTCCATACTGGGTGTAGAGCCTACTTAAAAAAAATAATGAACACACCACCAAAGATTATTAGACATCTATGGAAAACTTCCCCTGTAGAAGATAAAGACCCATACAAACCAAAAAGCAAACAAGTAAGCAACGTACAAAAATAGAGACCAAGCATGGGAAGTAAAACTTTTTAAAGTTAAAAAAGACCCTTTCAGACATAGGTACTGCAATTACAAAATAAGAACAGGATGCCACAAAAAGGAACATATAGAAAACAACAAAAACAAGAGGTCTTAAAAATTTTAAATATGAAAGCAGAAATGAAAAACTCAATCATGGAGTTGGAACATAAAATTAACATTTTCTACAGAAGAAAGCAAAATGACAGAGGCAGAACATAGGAAAGATGACAGAAATTAAAGGGTATCTTAATTAGTTTAGGAACTATAAAGAAAGTACCATAGGCAGGATGGCTTTTAAACAACAGAAATGTGTCTCTCATAGTTCTGGAGGCTGGAAGTCCAAGATGATGGTACTAGCATGGGCAGTTTTGAAGAGCTCTCTTCAGGGTTGCAGACTTAGAGTTATATCCTTACATGGCACAAAGAGAGCAAGCTAGCCCTCTGGCCTCTTCATATAAGGGCACTGATCTCATTCATGAAGGCCCCACCCTCATGACTGAATTATCTTCCAAGGGCCCCAGCTTCCTAACACCATTGCATTAGATTAAACTCGGTTTTAGCCTGTGAATTCTGGGGGGGACAAAAACATTCAGTCCATAACAGAGGGCCAGTCCCCAAGGTACAATATGTTAATACTCATTTCTGGAAGGACAAAGAAAACTGAGCAAGGTAAATCTTCAGTGCAGGTTTTCAAGGACATTCTTAGAGTCTAAGGATAGGATGTGCAGATTGGAAGGACACACTGATAAAGCCTAGCACAATGGATAAAACGGGTCCACATTTGAAACACATCATTATGAAATTTCACAAAACTAGCATCAAAGTTTATTTGCTTTTGGAGAAAAAGAAAGTAAAAACACCAGCAACAACCCTGGTTTTATATAAAATATCAGGCATCTGAATGGCTTAGGACTTAACAGTAATACTAAAAGCAAGACCTGAACAAAGCACTTCAGTTCCCATTAAAGGCAGGGTAGGAAACTTAGCAATCCCCTTACTGAAAACAATGGAAAACACTGGACAAGATATATTTTTGGAGACAAAAATACCTCAAAAGCATTACGGACAGTTGGGAACTCTTAGGACTAGAGCTCATAATAAGAGAGGCAGGCAGAACATCAGAACAGTAATGCCAAACCAGAGCTAGACTTGTCCTCCTTCCCCTGCAGCATAGAGAACTGTGGGGAGGACCACCTTGGTGCTGCCTTGGGGAGCAGGTGTGGAAAGAAGGGCAAGAAGCTGACCTGGGGAGGTCGTACCCAAGGATGGTCCTCACATGGAACTGTATTCAGAGAGTACATAACCTGCGTGGGCCAGGAATTCTCAAAGCTGGTTGTACTTCTTCCTGATAGAGCACTTAGCACCTGGAAGCAACACATGGAAAGTTCTGCAGGAAGGCACATCCAGCCGAGATCTCGGAGAACTACCACAATCATTTTTCTAAGGTAACATCTAGCAGTCAGCAGAAGCACACCAGAAAATAAAACCTGCATCTGAATGACAACAGTTACTGGAATGATCAGTCATGAACTTTAAACAACCAGGCCTACCAAGTTTAAAGAACTAAAGAGTTTCACTTAAAACTATCTCTAGGAAACAAGGAATTGTGAGAATGGCAGAGCAGTTTTGAAAAAGAGCTGAAGATCATTTCCAGAAATGAAAAACACATGAAATTTAGAAAAAGTACAGAAATGCCTTCACAGTTCAGAAGGAAAATGATTGCTGACCTGAAATTCTATACCCTGCTAAACTATTAATACATTACCAGGTTAGGATAAAGAGACTTTTGATAGGCAATCTTTCAAAAACCTGACCTCCCATGTACCCCTTTTGATGAAGTTACTGTAGGATGTGGTCCATTAAATTCAAACAGCACACCAAGAAGACATGGAAAACAGAAGATCCAACATAGGAGAGGAGCAAAGGGAATTTCAAGGAGGAAACTGAAAAGAGGTACCTGAGTAATAGCTGTGCACAAATATAGGGGAAAGTGGTCTACAGGGGAGCATGAGGATTCAAGGACACATTGAGAAGAGCTGTCATCCCCAAGATTCTTGCCATCACTCTAGTCTCTCCTCACCACTTTTTTGTACCTAAGGACAGAATGCCTGCTCATATTCTTATATGTACTCGAATTTTCTTTCTTTCAAGATTTTATTTATTAATTTGACACAGAGAGAGAGAGAGATCACAACTAGGCAGAGCAGCAGGCTGGTGGGAAGGGGCGCAGGAAGCAGGCTCCTCACCGAGCAGAGAGCCCTATGTGGGGCTCGATCCCAGGACCCTGGGATCATGACCTGAGCTGAAGGCAGAGGCTTAACCCACTGAGCTACCCAGGTGCCCCTGTACTCGACTTTTCTTAAGTGTTGTTACAAAAATTCCTCTTTTCCCTTCCAGGTCCTATTATTTGGATCACCTAAGAAGCTCATTTATTCCAAGATATTTTGATATACTCCTAAGAGCTGAAATTAGGTCATATGATTTTAAAGATTTTATTTATTTATTTGAGAGAGAGAGAGAGAGAGAGCACGTACAGGTAGGGGAGGGGCAGAAGGAGAGGAAGAAGCAGGCTCCCCACTGAGTAGGGAGCCTGATCCCAGGACCCTGGGATCATGACCTGAGCCAAAGGCAGACGCTTAACCGACTGAGTCACCCAGGTGCCCAGGTCATATGATTTTAGAAGCAAGAAATACAGAACTTTCAACTCCCTTTGATACTATTTCTGATGACAATCTGTATGTTCCTCCCAGCAGCCCTGCCCCATGCTCCAGATGTTGTCAGCCAGCCGTCTGTTTTCCAGAACTCAATCTCGTCCTCCAAGTTCCCAGGACTCAATCAGTTTTCCAAGATCAAACTTAGTAAAACACCTACACACTTACACAGAAGTAACAAACTCCCACATCAGGATGTACAATGATTAAAACACCACTTCCGGGGTACTTATAATTAGAAAGGCTGACCCAAGAGATCTAGCGACACCGAAGCCGGTGGGCCTGGTGCCCCTTTCAAACCACGCCCTCGTCATTCCTCCACCTTCTTATCAGTTTTGGAAGTGATTTGAGACTTTACCTATGTATCACTTTGTTTACAATGTCAGATTTGTGGACATAAATAAAAAAATTTTCTCATAAACTTCAGCTGGAAAATGTACTAAGAGACTGCACGGTGTGAAATTGGGAGATTAAAGCCAAGGGGTCTGCTAACGAGGAGATATCAGGGACATTCGGCTGGTTGCCCCGTAGCCTGGAAATCTTTCTTTCAGGGACGTCACCCCCGAGCTGAATGCCAGGTGAGCTCGATGTCAGCTTTGGTCCTGGGAATTTCCACCATGCAAACTGAAGGAGAGGAGATAGATGCCAATAAAACATTCAGGATATTCATCAGTGGTTGAAAAAACATACCCCATAGGGATGGTTTCCCCCTCTTGTCTGATTGGTCACTTAGAATTTGATGATTCAAGCAGGTCCAGGAAATAGGACTCATGACATCGGTCTGTGCTAACATTTGTCTCGATCATTCCATTCTCTCCTGATAACTGACAGGGCTTAGCAATGTGACAAAGCCAGGTGGAGTCAATTACAGCGTGAATTTCACTAGATGCTTCTTTAAGAGCCCACACCATTAGAAGACATTCTGCCAAGAAATTTTACTGCAGTCTTAAATGAATTAATATGACCCTGACACACGCAATTTACTCACCATTATTATGTTTCAGGTTGGGAGTGTGCCGAGAAAACAGTCCGGGGTGTATCTGTTTGTTATCTATACTTTTCAAGGGCTAAAGTGATTATACAACTGAATCGAATCATTATTTGCTAATTGATACCCAGCTTTTTTAAAGGACTGAAATGATTGGGCTAGTATTTCAGAGTTTTTAATTTGAAAAGAAGCAAAATGGCTCTTACTGATGTTTTCCTGAAATTCATCTATTAACATTATGAAACATTTACTTTGCTATTTAATAAAAACCCACGATAATGGTTTTTGTAAGAAGGAAGACTTCCTAAAGCAAGATCAACAACTGTAGGGTCATGATGCTGATCACCAATTCTGAGGTCGTGGGGGTGGGGGGTTTCCCTACCACCAAGTAATTCTCCAACTCCAGCTGGTGTTCCACATTTCCACTCAGTTCTGATGCTATCTACCTGCAAATAGTGTCAAATTCCCCAGATGAAGGGCTCAGTCCTATGAGACTGCCCCCCACCCCCCGCCAGGGACCAATCTTAAGTCCCAGTGGTCACCTGGGTTTCTCACCAACTGTGTATAGATTGGAGGTTCCAACAACCCCCTCTTCCGGTTTGATTACTTTGCTAGAGCAGCTCACAGAACTAAAAAGAACCATTTTACTTACTAACTAGATGACTAGCTTACTAGAAATGGATATAACCCAGAAGCAGCCAGATGGAAGAGGTACGTGAGGAGAGGTGTGGGGAAAGGGTGCAGAGTTTCCAAGCCATCTCCACTCTTTCAGGATCTCCAAGAGTTCACCAACCCGGAAGCTCTCCTAACCCCCTCCCCTCATGTTCTCATGGAGGCACCATTGACTAAATCATTGGCTGCTGGTGATGTAATTCAACCTGCTGCCCCTCTTCCCACCTCAAAGGTAGGAGGTGGGACTCAAAGTCCCAACCCTCTAATCACATAGTTGGTTCTCCTGGCAACCAGCCCTCAACCTTAGGTACCAGGAGCCTTCCAAAAGTCATCTCATTAACATAACAAAAGACACCCATCACTCTGTCACTTAGGAAATTGCCAGGAACAGGAGAGACCCAATATATATTTCTTATAATATCACATAAGGTATATAACTTAAATGATTACCTCCTTGATTAGAGTCTGAGTTGAAGGAAGACATACGATCGGGGTGCCTGGGTGGCTCAGTGGGTTAAAGCCTCTGCCTTCAGCTCAGGTTGTGATCCCAGGGTCCTAGCATTGAGCCCCCCATCTCTCTGCTCAGCAGGGAGCCTGCTTCCCTTCCTCTCTCTCTGCCTGCCTCTCTGCCTACTTGTGATCTCTGTCTGTCAAATAAATAAATAAAATCTTAAAAAAAAAAAAAAGAAGGAAGACATACGATTGATAAAGAAGAGATATTTCGGAGTGTAGTTGCAATTTCTCTAAAGGCAGTATGTAAGTTAGGAGAGGCTAGCTGCTTTAACGAACAGTCCCCAGATCTCAACGTTTTGATTAGTCGAAATTTACCGCTCACTCCTGTAAAGTCCCAGGGGAGATGTTCCTAAGCACTAAAAGAATTGCTCAAGAACTGATGCTCCTTCCATCCTACAGCTTCGCCATCTTCCTCACAAGGACACCAAGTTGCAAGAGAGGGAGAGAGTTCAAGGGGGAACAGCCTTGGGCACATAATTCCTTGCCTGTTAAGTGACATGTCACTTCTCTCATCTATCTCAAATAAATGTATTGCCTCCTCTACGATATAGCTACTAGCAAAAAAACTGGATAAGAAGCCAGGCCACCCCACCCACGAAGTCCTCCTTTTAGAAAGCGCTGGGTAACCTACATAAATGACCAGTTGAGTGATGCTCTTCCCGTCTTGTACCCTTCCTACTCTTGGGTTTTAAGTTCACCAGTGAAGGGGGCACCTGTCTGGCTCTGTGGGCACAGCAGGTGACTCTTGCTCTCAGGGTTCTAGGTTTGAGCCCCAGGTTGGGTGTAGATACTACTTAAAAATAAAATATTTAAAATAAATAAATTCACCAGTTAGAAGTGAGCCTTAACACCTCACCCTCAGATCCCAGTAAAAGCTGAGCCTCAGGTCCATGCTTTCTTGTCATTTCTCTACCCTCAACCTTGCTGTGTAGCCTCTAGAATTGGTGAGTGATAAGTCTTGTTCTTCAAAGTTCTCCAACGGTTTTTCACTTAGGTGCATCTTCTGATCATGATAACCGCAAGAGCTTGTCCAGCCACAGCAGTGGTTGCAACCGGGGGAATGTCTATGGGGTCTGTCAGCCCTACAGGCCCAGGCGAGGGCCTTGGGCATTCCTAGCCAAGAGCATCACCATCAATAGGCTCAGACCAATGGAACACCCACCTCTGTGAATGTTAATCTCATGCAAAGACTCTTATAGAAACTTCGAGAATAATGTTTGACACATGCCTGGGCACTGTGGCCCAATTAAGTTGACACATAAAACTAACCGTCACAATGAGGGAAGAATAAGATATTCTCAAAAATTCAAGACCTCCAAAAGTTAACCTTTCCTGTGAGCGTCTGAGAAAGCTTCAGCAGAACAAGGGAGTAGACAAAGAGAAGCCGTGGATCTAGAAGTCTCCTACACAGGCCAGTCTAAGGACAACAGCTCTGCAGCAGGGGGAGGAAAGCGCCGGGGCCTGTGGGACCAGCAGGACGGCACTCTTTGGGGAAAGCGAAGGGAGATGTTTCCTTGGGTTGTTTCTCGGGGCATCTCTAAGGGTGGTTATCAAGGGCACTGATGCTGGAGCCATACTTTCTGGGTTCCAGTCCCGGTTTACTCCTTAGTACCTAGGTGATATTCATCTCCCAGGGCTTCCGTTTTTTCACATGTAAAATGGGGAAGATTAGAGTATGTTTTGCTTAGAGGAACAGTGGATGGTCAGGGCGAGCCACACTATGCTGCTCAAAACCCCCAACATCTCAGTGGCTTAAAAGCAGAAAGATACTTTTCTTTCTTATGTTGTATGTTCCCAACTGTTGGCTTGGGGGGTGGGGGGCTCCACATTGTCCTCACTTAAGTGTGCAAGCTGAGGGAGGCTCCAACACCAGGAATGACAGTGTTTTCTGTGGAGGGAGGAAGAAAACGTGGGGAGTTATATACGGGTTCTTACTGGCCGGTATGTCCCATGGGCTGAGGCAAGGGAATGGTAATTCTACCTTATGCCCACGTGGAGAACCGAAATGTCAGTGGACACCTTCACACCTACCGCAGAGCCCCGCGCCTCCCCATTACAGGGAAGGAATCCATGGCTCTAGGTGAGGAGTGGGGCCACCTGAAGGGAGGAACAAGGAGGGAATAAAACGCCCAGAGAAGGGAAGGGAGCCATGAGCCTGAGGACTGTGGGTTTGAATTTTGAAGGCGAGAAGAGAAATGAGAGAGCTCTTTTTTTTTTTTTTTTAAGATTTTATTTATTTCTTTGACAGACAGAGATCACAAGTAGGCAGAGAGAGAGGAAGAAGCAGGCTCCCCGCCGCGCAGAGAGCCCCATGCGGGACTCGATCCCAGGACCCTGAGATCACGACCTGAGCTGAAGGCAGAGGCCTTAACCCACTGAGCCATCCAGGCAACCTTAAATGAACTTTTTAAATAAAAAATCATTTTATTTTTATTTTGGCAGTTTAGACTTCTAGAAAACTTGCAAAGATAGTACTAGAGTTCCCTCGTACCCTCTGCCCAGCGTCCCTTCTTGTTAACATCTTACATAAGTATGCTATATTTGTCACGATTGACAAAGCAGTATTTTTTTTTTTAAATATTTTATTTATTTAAAAGAGGGAGAATGAGAGAGAGAACATGAGGCTGGGAGGGTCAGAAGGAGAAGCAGACTCTGCCCAGCAAGGAGGCCCACATGGGGCTTGATCCTGGGACTCCAGGATCATGACCTGAGCGGAAGGCGGTCGCTTAACCAACTGAGCCACCCAGGTGCTCCTTGATAAAGCAATCCTGATATATTATTATTAACTAATATCCATGCTGTAGTCAGATTTCCTTGGTTTTTGCCTGATGTCCTTCTTCCGCCCCAGGATCCCACCCAAGATACCACATTATGTTTAGTCATCATGTCTCATTTTATTTTGATAAATATGAAAACCTCACACTGATTGACTCAAACTGAAACAAAAGTAAATGAATTCACAGCTAGCGAGGGAGGCTTGGGCTTTAAGGACACTCCAAGAGAAAACAAGATTGCCCCCTGGTGTTCAGAATAGAAAATAGCATGCTGACTTTCCAAGGTAGGGCTGACGCGGAAGGACTCACCTTCCTAAACAAGTTCCTTGCGGAAAAGCAAATAAATACCATAGTTTAAATATCATCAAAAGAAAGGGAAGATGCTATGAATAGCTAACAAATAAAGCAAACAACCTCAACAATGAAATGTCCTTGAAGACAGATCGAGCCTCTGCCACAGCAGGTGGTAATGTCAAGACTGGGAGGTTGGCGTGAGGCTATGGGATGGTCTAAAAGGTAAGGCGTTCAATGCACGCGTATAATATGATCCTTAAAAGCTGCCATTCCACTTCACTAGTCTTGCGAGCTCTGTATGTAGCAACAGTTCCCCCCACTCCCTTTTGCCCCCTCCTTGATTAGGGGATATTCATCCGTTTGAACATAGTGAAAAATCAAGAAGCATGCCCAAAGAGGCTGAGAAAGAGCTATCCCAAAGACAGAGAAACAGAAAGTAGGCATCCAGAAAGAAATAGACACAGTTAAGAACCTAAAACTTGGGCGCCTGGGTGGCTCAGTGGGTTAAAGCCTCTGCCTTCGGCTCAGGTCATGGTCTCATGGTCTCAGGATCCTGGGATGGAGCCCCACATCGGGCTCTCTGCTTGGCGGGGAGCCTGCTTCCCCCTCTCTCTCTGCCTGTCTCTCTGCCTGCCTCTCTGCCTGCTTGTGATCTCTGTCTCCTAAATAAATAAATAAAGTCCTAAAAAAAAAGAACTCAGAACCTGCTGCCTATTCTTCTATGTAATTCTAGTAATTCGGATTATTTGACTGAGGTTAGCAGGGGGAAAAAAGACACTTCATTTGTCAGGGTGGCTTCAAAGTGGGCTTTCTGGCAGTAAGACTGACAGCTGGTAGCCAGAGAAGAAACAAACCCACTGAACACAGAATATAGCATTGACTTTAATCACTGAGATTTAATCATTAAGCAACAGTCACATCCTAGTCAACATCTTCTGTTTGGGAAAGCATCAGAAAAAGATTTTCATTAAAAAGGACAAAAATTTAAAAAGGTTTCTGGAACTTAGCCAAATTTCTAATATTTATAAAATTTATGTGTTTGTGGAAAACCCTGTTAGTTACTAATCCAGCATCTACTCCCTCTGTTTTTTCAGTAATGAAATTCATTTATTTGGGAAGCAATGTACTTGGTTAAATACTCACTCTCCCAGCTTCCTTAGCTAGGAATTGCTTTGTGACACAGTTTTGGCTATAGAGCTACGAGCAGAAATTGGCAGGCCTTTGGGAAGGCTGTTGCTTTCTTGATGCAAGGGAAAGGACATCCCTGGCACTGTCCCTTCCCCTCGTATTCCCGCCTTGAGCAAAAATGTGATGGTTGTGGTGCATAAACAATGAATCCTGGAACACTGAAAACATAAAATTTAATTTTAAAAAAAGCACATATCAGAAAAAAATTTTAAAATGTGATGGCTGGATCTGCAGCATGTAGAACTATGAGACAGTAGAAATGAAGACAAAATTCAATACTAAGGATGGTGGGGCATAAAGTTAGAAAGAACCCGGATCTCTGAAATTGCTGTTGCATATGGAACCAACATCACAAATAACCTAATTTAGATGTCTTGTACACTTAAATATGTTCCTGAAAAGCAAGTTTTCTGTTACTTGAAGCCCAACTTATTATATACTGACCAATTAATATTCTTTCAAATATTGTTTTTTAATATTAATAATTAAAATAATTAATGTTTACTGAAGTCCGGGCAGTATGTGAAGTTCTTTATATGCTTTGATTCTTTTAATCTGCACAGCAAGTTCCTGGTATAGATCTTATGATCAAGCACTTTTTGTGAAGGGTTTTGAAATTTAATGAAATTCTGAAATTTAATGAGGTGGCCTCCTAAGGGTCACACAGCTGCTAAGTGGTGGAGCAAGGACTCAACTCAGGCCTGATCCCAGATGCTCTTGTCCACTCTGCCATGATCTTAACATCAGTTTCCACAAATGAGAATGTTTGGAAAAAACTGAAATAATTTAGGCTGTGACCTTAATAATTGTAAGAGCTCCTTACTCTATGAATACTGAGCACAACGTAGACCCCGGTGCATTGACGTAGAATAATTTGTTGAATGAATAAGTATGTCTCTTATAATTCTTTCCTGACACTGAGATTTAGAGATTTCAAAAATTTTTCTTTCTCTCAAATGTTAGTAACTTTTATCTTCTCACAGATACTCACAGATCTTTTTCTGAAGTTTTGTGGGAAAGAAACCTACAACTCGATGAAAATATGTTGTTGTGTGTCAGATTATGGTGGAAATATCTTGGTTTGAGGCGAGAAAGTTTGAACATCCATTTGTAATAAAAAACACTGAACAAACAAAGTGGGTATGGAGGGAACATACCTCAAAACAATAAAGGTGAAAAGCTGAAAGCTTTCCTCTCAGTCCCTAAAAGAGACAAGGAGGCCCACTTACTTTTATTCAACATAGTAGTGGAAGTCCTAGCCACAGCAATTAGGCAAGTTCATTAGTGGATGGACCATCCAGAAAATCAACAAGAAATAGTGGCTTTGAATGACACATTGGATCAGATAGACCTAACAGATATATGCAGAATATTTTATCCAAAAACGGTAGAATACACATACTTCTCTTTTTAAAAAAAGATTTTATTTATTTCCTTGAGAAAGAGAGTGTGACCACAAGTGAGGGAGGAGCCGAAAGAAAGGGAGAAGCAGACTCCTCGCCTCGCAGGACTCAATCACAGGACTCCAGGATTACGTCCCAAGCCGAAGGCAGATGCTCAACCAACTGAGCCACTCAGGGGCACATGGATCTTTCTCCAGAATAGGTCACATGTTAGGCCACAAAACAAGTCTCAACAAATTCAAAAGGACTGAAATAATATTCTGCGTCTTTTTCAACCATAATGGTATAAAACTAGAAATCAATCACAAGAAAAAATCTGGAAAGAACTCAAATATATGGACACTAAATAACAAGCTACTAAACAATGAATGGGTCTACCACAAAATCAAAGAGGAAATAAAAATAGTACATGGAGACAAAAATGAAAACACAATAGTCCAAAGTCTTTGGGCTACAGGAATAGCTGTTCTAAGCTGTGCTGAGAATATTCGAGCAATACAAGTTTACCTTACGAAGCAAGAAAAAGCTCAAGCAAACAATTTAATCTTACTCCTAGGGGAGCTGGAGAAAGAGGAACAAAGCTAAAAGCCATTAGAAAAAAGGAAATACTAAAGATTAGAGTGAAATAAATGAAATAGAGACTAAAAAAAATCAGTAGAACAGATCAATGAAACCAGGAACTGGTTCTTTGAAAAGATCAACAAAATTGATAAACTTCTAGCCAGACTCAACAACAACAACAACAACAACAACAACAAAAAAAAAAAAAAAAAAAAAGAAAGAAAGAAAGAAAAGAAAAAGAAAAAGAAAAGAGGGAGGACTCAAATAAATAAAATCTAAATAAAATCAGGAATGAAGGAGAAATAACAACTAATGCCATAGAAGTACAAAGGATTATAAGAGATCATTAAAAATTATATGCCAAAATTGGACAACCTATAAGAAATGGATAAATGCCTGGAAGCATATAACCTTCCAAAAATGAATCAGGAAGAAATAAAAAAATTTGAATAGACAGATGACTAGCAATGAAATTGAATCAGTAATAAAAATTCCCAACAAATAAAAGTCCAGGACCAGATGGCTTCACAGGTGAATTCTACCAAAAATGTAAGGAAGAATTAATACCCATTCTCCTCCAGCTCTTCCCAAAAATACAAGAGGAAGAAAAACCTCCAAATTCATTCTATGAAGCCAAGCATTACTCTAATACCAAAGCCAGATAAAGACACTACTAAAAAAGAAAACTGCAGGCCAATATTTCTGATGAATATAGATGTAAAAATCCTCAATAAAATATTAGCAAACAAAGTCCAATACATTAAAGAAAAATCATTCACCACGATCAAGTGGAATTAGTTCTAGGGATAGAAGTGTGGTTCGATATTCACAAATCATTGTGGTACATCACATCAACAAGATAAAGTATAAAAATGATATGATCATCTTCAAAAATACAGAAAAAACATTTGACGAAGTACAATATCCATTCATGATAAAAACTCTCAACAAGGGGCACCTGGGTGGCTCAGTCAGTTAAGTGTCTGCCTTCGGCTCAGGTCATGATGCCAGGGTCCTGGGATCGAGCCCCATATGGGCTTCCTGCTCAGCAGGGAGCCTGCTTCTCCCTCTCCAGCTCCACTGTGCTTGTGTTCCCTCTCTATCTCTCTGTCATAAATAAATAAAAATCTTTATAAAAAAAAAACTCTCAACAAAACATGTTTGCAGGAAACATAGCTCAACATAATAAAGGCCATATATGAAAAATCCACAGCTAACATCATACTCAATGGTGAAAAAAATCGAGAACTTTTTCTCTAATATTAGAAACAAGACAGGAATGTCCAATCTCACCACTTTCATTCAACGTAGTACTGGAAGTCCCAGCCACAGCAATCAGACAAGAAAAAGAAATAAAATGCATCCATAGGGGTGCCTGGGATTGAGCCCAGTGTCAGGCTTTGCACCCAGTGGGAAGTCTGCTTGGGGATTCTCTCTCTCTCCTTCTGTCCCTCACCCCTTTCACACACACACTCTCTCTTTAAAATAAATAAATAAATCTTTTAAAAAAAGCATCCACATTGGTAAGGAAGAAGTAAAATTTTCACTATTTGTAGAAGATGATACAAAATATGGAAAACTCTGAAGTCTCCACCAAAAAGCTATTAGAACTGATAAATGAATTCAATAAAGTCATGAGATACAAAATTAATATACAGAAATCCATTGCATTTCTATGCATTAATAATGAAGTAGCACCAACAGGAGAAATTAAGAAAACAATCCCATTTACAAATACACCAAAAATAATAAAATGCATAGGAATAAACTTAACCGAGGAGGAGAAAGATCTGTACTCCAAAAACTATAAAACACTGATGAAAGAAATTAAAGATGACCAAGCAAATGGAAAGATATTCTGTGTTCATGAACTGGAAGAATTAATATTGTTAAAATGTCCATGCTACCCAAAGCAATGTAAACATTTAATGGAATCCCCATCAAATTTCCATCAACATTTTTTCACAGAGCTGGAATGAATAATCCTAAAATCTGTCAACCAATGAATGGATAAAGAAGATGTGTTATATATAAACTATGGAATATTACTTGGCCATAAACAAGAATAAAAGTTTGCCATGTGCAACAGTGTGTATGGACCTAAAGGGGATAATTTTAATTGAAATAAACCAGAGAAAGACAAATGTCATATGATTTCACTCATGCAGAATATAACAAAAGAACAAAGGAAGAAAGAAAAAAAGAGACAAAAAGAGAGACTTAAATACAGAGAACAAACTGATGGTTGCCAGAAGGGAGGTGGGTGGGGGGATGGGTGAAATAGATAAAGAGGATCAAGGGTACACTTACCATGATGGGTACTGAAAAGTGTAGAGAACTGTTGAATCATATTGTGCACATGAAACTAATATAACATTGTATGTGAATTATACTTGAATAAATAAAAAAATAAAGGTTTGAAGAACTGAAAAAACCCTCACTAAATAATAGTGTAATAAATGTCCTTATATTCACATGTACACTAGCAAATGTGCAGATGTATCTGTAAGATAAATTCTTAGAAGTGGGATAATTGAATCTAAAGGTACATTTTAAATTTTGTTAAGTGTTAAAAATTGCTTTCTAAAGACTCACCATCAACGCTTTCATTCAATATTTGAGCACCTACAATGTGTCAGGTACTGTTCTAGGCACTTATGACATAATGATAAATAAATCAAGATCTTTGCTCCTGTGAAGCTTATTGTGTGTGTGTGTGTGTGTGTGTGTGTGTGTGTGAGAGAGAGAGAGAGAGAGAGAGAGAGACAGAGAGAGAGAGAGAGAGAGATGGGGTTTGGGGGAGGCAAGGGAGAGTCATCAAGAAAGACTCCAAAGTTTGTTTTCAGCCTGTTGCCATCAGCCAAGAAAGATGAAACAGTTTTGCAAGCTCAGAAGTTTGGTTTTGCGCATGTGTACACTGAGATGTCCATGGATATCCAAGTAAAGGTGCTAAATCAGCAGCTGCATATGTAAATCTAGGTTTCAAGAGATGGGTCTGAATTCCAGACACATAATAGATGAATTCTAAGCCATGAACCATTGAGTGAGTAGAGACAGAGAAGTAGGTCAAGGACGGGACCCTGGGATGCATCAAACTAATAGCTGCAAGGAGAAAATTGAAAAATTCCTGGTGAAACTGATTAAAACTCATTAAAAAGATAAAAATCACAAAAAACTACTAAAAACTACATATGCTTATCACCCGGGATACATAGAGAACTACAAATCTGTAAAAGGAGGAGACAAGCTATTTGGACAGACTTCAACAAGAGAATATCCATTTGTCAATAAGACATGACAACGTCCTCAACCATCACAAGTTATCAAAGAAATGAAGATTAAACCCACAAAGATACCACAACATACTCAGAATGGCCGAAATAGGAAGGACTGTCAATACCAAACACTGGCAAGGACGGAGAGCGATGGGAATATTCATGCACTGCAGTAGGAATGTAAACTGGTACAACCACTTTGGAAAAAGGCTTAGAAAACATTTGCAGCTGTTGAAGATACACGCATCATTTAACCCATCAATTCCACTTCCATGAATACCCAGCAGAGATCTATACACTTACACCAGTAAGTTCAGAGTAGCATTACGGTGACCTCACTGATTTCACAGTTGTTTAGTCTTCAGTTGCACTGATTTCTACTCTTTATTCTTTCCTTCTGCATCTTTCCCTTTTCTACTTTTTTTTTTTCTAGTTTCTTCAGGCAGAAGCTGAGAGCATTGGTTTGAACACTTTCGTTTCTTAGTTTCCTACTGCTGCTGTAACAAATTGCCACCAATTTAGTGGCTTACAGCAACACGAACACATTATCTCACCATTCTGTAGGCCAGAAGTCTGAAATTTTCTCACCAGGCTACAACCAAGGCACCGGCAGGGCTTTATTTCTTCCAGAGCCTTCATGGAGAATCCATGTCCTTGCCTTTCCTGGCTCTGGAGAGGGCCTGCATCCCATGGTTCATGGCCACTTTCCTCCAGCAATATTAGACTGAGTCCTTCTCATGCTGCCATCTCTCTGTTTCTCCCTCTTTTGCCTCCCTCCTCCAGGATTAAGGACCCTTGTGTTTTCATTGACTACACCTGGATAACCTATCTCAAAGTCAGCAGATTAGCAACCTGAATTCCTTCTGCAACTTTAAATCTGTTAGCCATGTAACTAAACATACTCCCACCTTCCAGGGATTAGGATGTGGACATCTTTGGAGGGCTTTTGTTCTGCCAACCACATTTTTTTCCAATATAAGCACTTAATATTATAAATCTCCTTCTAGTCACTTTAGCTGTTCCCCCTAGATTTCAATGTTTTTACCTTCATTTTCATTCAACTAAAAATATTTTCTTTTTCTTTTTTTTTTTTTAAAGATTTTATTTATTTATGTCAGACAGAGAACAGGAGTGAGCACAGGCAGACAGAGTGGCAGGCAGAGGCAGAGGGAGAAGCAGGTTCCCTGCTGAGCAAGGAACCCGATGTGGGACTCGATCCCAGGACGCTGGGATCATGACCTGAGCCGAAGGCAGCCGCTTAACCGACTGAGCCACCCAGGCGTCCCCAACTAAAAATATTTTCTAATTTCTAATAAAGGTTTTGAAATTTCCAAATTGTTGCTTTCCAGATATCTATCTTGCTGTAATTGATTTCTGCTTTCGTTCAGTGAATAAAATTTGTTAAAATTGTTTTTTTGTTTTATGACCCAGTATATAATGTGTTGGTGAATATTCCATGTGTAATTTAAAAGAATGTGTTTTATATTGTTATTGGATTGAGTTTTCTTTAAATGTCAGTTTAATCAAGCTGATTTATAGTGCTGTTCAAGTCTTCTGTATCTTAATTTTGACTACTTGTTCTATCAATTACAATTGTGGATTTGTCTTTCTCTTTTTGGCTCTATCAGTTTTTGCTTCATGAGTTCAAAGATTTGTTATTAGGACCATACATTTTTAGGACTGTTATATCTTCTTGGTGAATTTACCTTTTATCATTGTGTAATTTCCCTTTTTATTCCTAGTAATGCTCCTTGTTCATAAGTCTTTGATAATATTGCCATTAGTTTTTTTAAAGATTATTTATTTTAAAAAAAGATTATTTATTTAAGAGAGAGAGACAGGCAGACAGACAGTGGGGGAGGAGACAAAGGAAGAGGGAAAAGCGGACTCCCTGCTGAGTGTGGAAACAAACACAGGGCTCCATCTCATGACCTTGACATCATGACCTGAGCCAAAAACTGAGTCCGATGCTTAACCAACTCAGCCACCCAGGTGCCCCAATCACTAGTTTTCTTTTGATTGATGTCTGCATTGTATGTCTTTTTTCATCCTTTTACTTTTAACCTAGGCCTTCATATTTATACAGAGCTATAGTTATAACAGCATATAGTTGGACATCTTTTTTTAATGTAACCTATCTCTTTTAATTTGGTGTATTTATTTTTTTAAAAAGATTTTATTTATTTTAGAGATCACAAGTAGGCAGAGAGGCAGGCAGAGAGAGAGAGGAAAGGGAAGCAGGCTCCCTGTCGAGCAGAGATCCTGACTCCGGGCTCCATCCCAGGACCCTGGGATCATGACCTGAGCCGAAGGCAGAGGCTTTAACCCACTGAGCCACCCAGGCGCCCCTAATTTGGTGTATTTAGGCCATTTTTTACATTTCATGAAATTATTGGTATGGTTGGATTTAGTCTACAATTTTTTTTTTAAAAAGACTTTATTTGACAGAGAAAGGGAGCAAGCACAAACAAGGGGAGCAGCAGGCAGAGGGAGAGGGAGAAGCAGTCTCCTTGCTGAGCAGGGAGCCCGATGCAGGGCTTGAACCCAGGATCCCGGGATCATGACCTGAGCCCAAGGCAGCTGCTCAACCAACTGAGCCACACAGGTGCCCCTAGTCTACCATTTTAATATATACGTTCTGTTTGTTGTTTTCATTCTTCTTTTTCACCTTTCCTGCCTTCTTTTGTAGTATTTCAACAGGTTTATAACTTAATCTATTCTTTTTTTCAATTGAAGTTTCAATATACACACACTAGGAATTATATATACCTAATCCATCTTGACTATGCCTGAAGTCCAAAGCTGCATTATTTTTAAGAGACCAAACTGGAGAAACCCCACTGTCCTTCAACATTAGAATGGACAAATTGTGATATATTTATAAAATGGCATATAACATGGCAACGAGAGTGAACTATGGTGACATCAGCAAAATGGGTGAATCTCATCACATTACTTTTGTTGTTTAGTGGCTAAGTCCTAGAGAAACCCCATTTTTCCCCTTTGATCAAAATAAGATAGGCAGAAAAAAATTACAGTATATGGTTCCATTTATATAAAGCTCAAAAATAGGTAAAACTAAATTATAAGTCAGGATAGCTGTTATCCTGCAGAGAAGGACACAGTGATTGGAAGGTGGCATCAGGAGAGCTTTTGGGGTGCTAACAGTCTATTTCTTGCCCACGAGGTTACACATGTAATCACTTAGTAACTCACCGAGCTCAACATTCATTTTGTACTTTCCTAAACACATTTTGTATATCAACTTCAAAAATCATTTGAAAAATTAACTCTTCCTTCTCTGAGGAATGGACAGAATCTTAGCTTAAACTGACCTAGGTACCAAGGAGAACTTATAGTGACTGAGGTACTTCATGGATTTCAAGTACAGGAATGATCCAAGGGTTAAAATACTGTTAGAGGACAACTGAGCCAAGGGTTAAAATACTGTTAGAGCCTTCTCTCACTGCAGATGTTACCTCTAGGAACATATGACCACTGACACAAAACAGTCATTTCATAGGATATGTACTGAGACATTTGTGGTGCAAGCACCATGTTCAGGGAAAATGGTCTTTTCTCATTCCATCCATGTTTTCATAGGGGCTGCACGGCTTTTAATTAACCCTGATCATCTGACCACAGTCAACTAGTCCAGAAATGAGCACTTGACTGTGTTGAGGAATCCTACTCCTAGAAGTTTTGTTCTCAGGATCAGAGTTCTATTTTTGAATAGGCATGCTTGGGGTGGGGTGCAGAAATCTGTTTTTTTTTTTTTTTAAAGATTTTGTTTATTTATTTGACAGACAGAGATCACAAGTAGGCAGAGAGGCAGGCAGAGAAAGAGGGGGAAGCAGGATCCCTGCTAAGCAGAAAGCCCGATGCGGGGCTCAATCCCAGTACCCTGGGATCATGAAGTGAGCTGAAGGCAGAGGCCTTAACCCACCGAGCCACCCAGGCGCCCCCAGAAATCTGTTTTAACAGCCAATCAGCTGATCCTAAAGATTGATAACTCTAATCTAGATCATCTCAATTCTTTATTTGGTTGTGCCTATTATTTCTTAAAAGGTTATTTTGTTTTAAAACAGGAACTGTATTCAACCAATACTGTCAATTCAGTCTAGTAGACTGCTGTGGCGGAGGGGGGCCGGTGTGGGTGGCAAGTGTCAATAACAGATACTATGTGAAGAATTATGATAGTACTGTTTGGTGAAGTTTTGGAATTGTTATCTGTAGACTCTCAAACTCCTCCCCCAGCAAAATCCACCTAAATGATGGCAGTGACCTTGGAGTCAAGAAGTTACGGTGTCAACCTTGAATATGATCCCGATTTCATAAGAAGAAAAAACAAATGACAACATCCTTAAATTTAAGTGGTTGGTTACTTATGGAATTAAGTGCTTTGTCTTCTTTTATAATGTCACGGTATTTCTCTATTTTTTTTTTAAGATTTTTTTTTTTTTTTTTTGTCAGAGGGAGAGGGAGAGAGAGCGAGAGAGCACAGGCAGAGGCAGAGGGGGGACGCAGGCTCCCTGCCGAGCAAGGAGCCCGATGTGGGACTCGATCCCAAGACGCTGGGATCATGACCTGAGCCGAAGGCATCCGCTTAACCAACTGAGCCACCCAGGCGTCCCTATTTCTCTAGTTTTATACAGTAAACATTTTTCATAAGAAAACCAACTGTTATAAAGATATAAACAATACATATGACAGATTTTTTAAAATAACATCTAGGAATATCTGCACTCAGGGATAGGGAAATGTGGGTCAAGCTTTCAACATCAGTTAATGTACACCTCTGTTCAAAAGCAAACATGTTAAAATATTTTTCTCATCCTAAACAGAAGACTTTCTGCCCTTTCGTTTAGCATTATGTTACATCAGCACTTAGATACTTATTTCTGGATGGTGGGATTGTAGGATCCCAAGGTGAAATGTGGGATCATTTATATTAATATTTTCAGTTTTTGAAGCAATGAGTCCCTACTAGTTTCAAAATCAAAGACTTTGTTTTTTTTAAAAGAGAAAACATTAAGTTTAGCCAGTTTAAAGAATTGGTTTGAAATTGGCATGCAGTTAACATAGTTTTAAACTGAGTTGTATTAAGTAAGGTCCATGAGTGAAACGTTCCATTTTCAGACTAGTAACCAGAGGACCACTTGGTCTACTCAGACTTATATTTAGGATCATTAAAAATATATTAGGGGTTCCTAACTTTGGCTTCATGCTCATGTGAACACTCTGTTAACTACCTGTCTCAAAGTTGGTTTCTCTATTATTTATTCTGCTTTTGTAACTCAAAGCTAAACTTTGATATAGCAAATATCTCACAAGAACCTCCATGTAGGTTTTCCATTGTACTGGGTATATAAGAAATTTAAGAAAACTTTTCATTCACTGATTTACAAATACACTGACATTTAATTTTAAATAGTTCTTGGAAGTTTTTGGGTTGGCTTGAGGGAAAATCAAACATGGTATCATTTCTCTATGCTGCATTAATGAGACTAATTGTAACATAAGAGACAGTAAAAACTTCCGAAAGGAATGTGGGTAACTAATTAAACAGGGTGTAATTCTGGATTTTTCCCATTTATCTCTGAGAAAAATGCACAATTAACCAAATAAGTGTATTTGGTTTGAAAGTGTACTAATTTTCCCTTTTGGAAACTCATAAATAATGGCTTTTTGCTTGTTTTACATATGCTGGCTTTTTAAAAGTAGGTATCCATTCATAGCCGGTGACAAAGTTCCAAGAACATACCAGTTTTGAATAAGCTATAAATATACTCCAAATAATTCAAATATGAAATAACTAGGACAAAGAGAATATAACATGATATATTCCAACTCATGAAAATCAAGTTTGAAAGGGCAATATGACTTGGGTCTGTGTGTTTAAAAAAAAAAAAAATCAACTGAGAAATTTATTAAAACCAATTGTAGGCAACTTGGGGTGGGGAATCTTACCATATCCAGAAATTCATAAAACACTTGAAAAAAACCAATATAAATTTAATAATAAACATTATGGTCAGGCTGTTTTATTAAGGAGGCAACCACACATACAAGTTCAGCTATAGAAATGTTCGCAAATCAAACTTCATGTGATCTGAAAGGACCATGCGTAATGTCAAAAATGGATCTGTACATTCAATAAAAATTTAAACATACATAGTCTAGATCATTCTAGAGTCATACAAATATCTGGGGACACATGTTTCTAATTTCCTTCCAAAAAAACTCTTATAAAAGTGATGTACTGAGATAATTTTAAAAAGTATCTGACAATTATGAATGGTCCCCAGTTTTACAAAATGTGATTTCCAGGGCATGAAAACTGAAAAAAGTTAACTCTTCAGAGAGTGTTTCATATTATACAAACAAGTTCTGTAGAAAAATGATCCAGCAAATGCTTGAGTTAAGAATATTTATATTTTTTTCCAATTTTTTACACTTTTATTAATACACTTACAAAAAAATAACATTCAAACACTGAGAAAATTAAATAACTTTGGAAGCAGAGTTCAGAGCTCTCTGCTTACATATAAGTGACAATTCTGGGCTGTTGGCACAGAAAAATAATCAACATTCATAAAACCCTTACTACTATATATCAAACATAAGTTAAAATCATAGGCACTAGTTTATCAAATCCACATTTCTTCTGTAAGACTAACCACAGCGAATCCTTAGATATTCCCAAACAGAAAAATTGGCAATACACAAAGGCTTTCTAGTTAAAAAGGCAATTTTTCTCTTTAGGAACCTAAAAGCCAATAGTCTGTGGTAGTACAACAGCAGGTAAAATAATGTTTTACCCAACTCAGATCCAAATACATTTTTAATAAGTGATGAAGTATTTTAATAAAAAAAAAATAGACTTTTTTTTTTTCTGATGCAGCCATTTAAAAACAAAGTTAAATAACCTGAATACTCCTTTTGAAACAGATAATCTAACTTAATGTAATGGGTGTTTCAAAGAGAGTTAAAATTCCTTGTAATTATTAGATTGCAGCATATTTTTCGTTTGCAATGTTGCACTGAAACTGAGACCTATTTTGTGTACATATGGTTTTAAAAAGAGACAGTGGCGAGTTCTTTTATTTAGATTTTTACATGAGATACCCCCCCACCCTAAGCAGATGCTTTATCTTCCTCTGAAAAGCAACATTTTTTAGTTCATCATCATGTGGAATTCTGGCGCCGCCCTTCCCTGACCCACACCCATCACCCTCCAATTCAAGAATAAAACTTCTTCCTTGCATCATACCCCCACATACATTATTAGCACTGGCAGTTTAAATTTCCAGCTGCCTGTGCTAACTGAATGACTCCCTAATGGTCAAGCTAATAAAAAATACCACAGTGTCATGGCAGAATGGGGGTCTTGGTTTTAAAAATTTTATCATTCTCTCAACCTATCAACCTCAATGCTATCCTGAATATCAAGTCTCTCATTTGTCTCTCAATTTCTGCCAACTTACAGAATGTCTTTTACTAACAAGAAATGAACTTAGGTTCACATCTCTAAAATCCCTTCGGTAACCTGATTGCCAGTATTTCAGAGCCATTCAAATTAAGTATTTTAAAACAGACCTCACCATGAAAAAGGAGAAGCCTGCTGAAGAGTGTTTGTCTCGTAATTGTCTAATAAAACCGAAATAAGTGATTTCCAGAATACACCAGGGGCCACTAGAGAGCAAGTATTTAATAGGTTAGAGTCATATGGAGTGAGTTTCATTTGTTACCAAAAATGTAAAAATTAACGTAAGGCAGAATCCAAGTCAAAAGGGACAGTATTCTCAAAGGAGGTTGTATACAGTTACCTAGTTTGAAGTGGATCAAGTGAAGTAGGATCCAGCAGGCTGTATCTTCCTACCACATAACAGACCGTCGTGTCAGTGAACAGTAACAATACAACGGTCATTACCAGAGATTTCGTAAGTGGAGTGCATAGATTTCCCCCTTCTCTCTCATGGTATGGTTTTGTTCGAGGCTATGAGCACGGAGGCGGTGTTAGTTAGATCCAGGATGAAGACACACACTACTTGCTCTTTCCTATCATGGAGACCTGCTAAGGAAAACACGATCTCTTAGTTCTGTAACAGATACAACAGCATGTAAAGACGTTGGCTTCAACAGCAAAGGCTATCTTTCCTGAGCCAGGAGCTATAAAGTTTAGAAAGATTGTACAACTGTTATTAAGCCCTTTTGGCAATCAAAACAAACAGGCAGAAGTCCGATGTGTCAATGCAACATGGCGGATGCACGGTGGAAAGTTCTCTGGTGCTGGTGGTACAGGAGCTACATCCAAAACTTAAGACCGAGCAAAATGACAATTTTTTCTGATGAATCTGCAAAAATAATTTACAGAATTCTCACAAATTTAGGTATCATGTTTGAAATCTCTAGCCTAGATTTCTTCCCACCCCCATCTTCCCTTCCATCTCAGTTTAGTTTCTTGGAATACTAGTGAAACACTAGTGAAACATTTTAGATAATTAGCCAAGATATTAGTTCTCATTAACACAAATATTTATTGATACCATTTATACAGTAAATTAGGTTGAATATGAAGTTTTGGAGAGCTTGAATTCACCATTTTCTTGTGCACAAAGGTATTCTCTCATTTACAAATGGGCATTTCTCTTTGGCATCCGTTAGTTTTTTGCCCAGATATTGGCCTCTGTCAAATATTAAAAAATCAACTTAGTTTCTATTAAACAAAACTAAATATGATTCCATGGAGAGTGATTGTATGATTACCAAACACATCTGATGTTAAATGTCATTAAAGTGCTGCTTGATCATCTCCGTCAGTTTGTGCTAATTAAGACAGAGAGGGCTGGGATTTATAAACCCCAAGAGTCTTATCTGAACAGTCTGCATATAAAAGTTGTCTTTTAGCCTGGTGAAGGGGTATCCATGAAGCTGTGGACCTCTGCATTCTCATCTCTGCTGGTCAATAACAGCCATCTTTCCAACTGTCATCTTTCATGCTACCATAGGTTTTAGGAGCTGGCAAGGATCTGAAATAAAGCAATTTAATAAAGTGATTTGTAAGGCTTTATGAAACGTTACCAGAATATCTCCCACATATATTATTTTGCAGGTGGCATCCCGATCCAATGAAGGCAGTTCCAGGGGACTCCTGAGATCAAAGCTCTAAACAGCTTATCAGCACAACTGTCCCACACTTGGCATTTCCAACTTTCCAGCTGACTTCACTAACTGGGCATTAGGTGACTTCACTAACATCTTTTCATTAACACAGCCACTATCGTAAAAGAAAGGAAAAGACTGTCTCATCTCTTCCAACAGCATGGATCACCAACATTTTAATTAACTACTTAATTTGAGGGGGGCAGAGTGATGATTGTGACAATACAGATGTAGTGTCACCACCACTAGAAAGGCAAAATGACATAAGTGCTTAAATGGACTTTTTAAGTCAGACATACTTAGAACTGAAAGCCTTTAGCTGTATAGTCTTAGGCAAATTAATTAACGTCATTAAATTTCAATATTCTTCTCTAAAAAAACAGGGATAATAACAGTTTAGTATTTGTGTTATTGTAACATTTAATGTTACTGTAAAAATTCAGTAAGGTACAAGTTATTTAGCATAGTGCACAGCAAAAAGCTGCTGTACTCTACTACTGAATTCGGAAATGTAATAAATCTATCTTAGAATGAAAGATATAGGTAATTCAGTTTAAATTCTTACAAGACAAAAGCCATTTTTCCCCATGAAAATAAATACTTAAAGTTTAATTATGGTTGGACTCCTAAGTTTACTGATGGTGGTAATCACATTCCTGAAAGGCACATACTACGATTACACAGATGCATGGTTCCCAGCCTGGCTGGCCTCAGAATCACCTGAAGATTCAACAGACAAAAAAAATTACCCACAGATTTTGGCCTTCATACCAGATCTACTCTCTGGGCGTAAAACTTAGGTCTCTGCATTTATATAAACTCTATAGAAGATTACGATTTGTATCAAAGTTTGAAAACCACCCTCCTAGATTATACTCAGATTTGGTAGCTAGAAGTTTTATCTTAAATCTCATGCTAAGTTCTAACCAGCTTTTTTTTTTTTTTTTAAAGATTTTATTTATTTATTTGACACAGAGAGATCACAAGTAGGTAGAGAGACAGGCAGAGAGAGAGGGGAAAGCAGGCTCCCTGCCAAGCAGAGAGCCCAATGCGGGGCTCGATCCCAGGACCCTGGATCATGACCTGAGGTTTTAACCCCCTGAGCCACCCAGGTGGCCCTCTAACAAGCTTCTTTATCTTTCCTGAATAACATACTCAAAATGAACAAATATCATAACCAAACTGGGTGGTTCTAATAGTTTTTTCTAGGAGTTCTCGAAGATGCCTAATCACGTTAGGCATCTGGGTGAATTTTAGCTGACCAAAGTGGAGTGATACTCTAGTATCTTAAGTGACAATTTCTTTAAAACAACAAAGTAACGTTTTATTCCAAGTCTACTAAGACTCTCATGGGAACACACTAGGACTCTCAAGGTTTGCTATCACATGCAGTGATGAGCTTAATTCTAAACTACCCACTTTCCTATACTCAAGACTGTTGAAACAGAACGTCTGTCACTTACCTGCGAACAGGCTGTGCAAGTTTGCTGCGAGGCACTGGTATACCCCCAGCAGAAGGGGCACTGGGTCTGGGTAAGCCACTTCTCATCGCGGTTGTCCCTGCAGGTCTGGTTAGAGTAGTGCTGTTGATATTGTTGGGAGGATTTGCTGGGACTGTGTTCGGAACCATGGGAGGCCCAGGTGAGGAGGTGGTCTGTGTGAGCTGTGTTGTTTCTTGGCTACCAGGAGAACCAGAGCCAGGGTTACTAAATGCTTTTACTGGTTGCCGGAGAGCCAAAGGAGATGGTGCTGCCGGGGAGCGGAATTTGCCTGGAGAAGGTACTGCAGAATGGCAAGAAAAAAATCAATGTTTTTAGTAGAAACTAAGTGTAAGTGAACCAGTGCTTTACATTATACTTGATGACTAGGCCACCAGTACATCTGTATTCACAAAAACTAGCTCTACAGAAATGCAATGAATAAAGAATATTTCTGGGCTAACAAAACAAAACAAGAGAACTGGTAAATCTTAATTAACCAAGTCCTTATTCAGAGGACTGCAACTATCCTTCATGACAGTGTTCTAACTGCCCAGCTAGAAATCCACAATACCAGAAGAGAGAAGGCACTGCAGGATTCTATTTCACTGTAGCAGCTAACCTGGGCCATATGCTAGAGATGAAAAAATGGCTATGACATGTTGACTAGAATTTGAAACATACTCTCCCTTCAAAAAAACCATTCATGTAAACATGCATCAAATATCTGGTGGATGTACTTCAAAGTCCTATGTCACCTACAGTGTAACTTAAGACTTAGAAATAAAACATTAAAAACAAAACAGAACAGCTTCTACTGTTGTGCTTCACCAAGCAGAGAAGTTATAATTCTAAGGGTATATCAAAATGTGCATGAAGGCACAGGATAAAGATGGTACATTCTTCTGGAATGTCAATTCTTTAAGTTAAGACACTTTTAAGTTAAAACAAATACTGATACATGAAAGAATAAAATGTAAAATTTTCATTAATTTTTAAGCCAAAAGAGGACTACAAATAAGTTTTATTATTGTGGTTGTACTTAATGTTATAAGTTCAGATCTCCTAGGGGACAATCGTTCCCTGTTTATTTGGTTTAGCTAAGTCATCTCTAAAAGGGCATCAATTTTAGTTTCTTCAAATGTCCACGAATGGCTACACACAAGGTAAATAAAAAATTTTTACCTTGACTTGCTTATCTAACAAAGAATTTGGGAGGTGAAAAGGATGGAGATGGGGAAGGGGAGAGTTGGATGAGAGGCAGAATCAGGTCACCCTATTCTCAATCAACATCCATTAGTTTGGGGATGTTATGACTGAAGGGAAAACAGTCTTGAGACTCTGGAAATAGGATTATTCCACACAACTCCATCTTCCTCACTTCTACTCATCTGTCTAAATGGTATAGGTAACCATAAGGTCTGCCACAGTAGTAGGCAGGAAAGGAAAAGATGGATGAGTCTGGCCACTATTTTCTACTGCCGAGAGAAAGTAGAGAGGACACACTTTAGCTTCAAAACTCCCAGATGGGAAATTCCTCTTACCTTCCTTACAATAAAGTTTTTTTTATACATAGTCTCCTTCCTTCCCAACTGATCTTTCTTGCCTTCTGTTTGAATGAAGTCCCAAACGTCAGCATCTCTGTACTTAAAACATATTAGGCCCCCAGTAGTTGAAAGACTCAAATATCTCTGCTTGGCTCCAAAACCCTAGAGCCATGATTCCCAAACTTGACTGTGCATCAGAAACCCCAAGTGCTTTTAAAAATAGAATACAGATGGGGTGCCTGGGTGGCTCAGTGGGTTAAAGCCTCTGCCTTCAGCTCAGGTCATGATCTCAGGGTGTTGGGATCCAGCCCCACGTCGGGCTCTCTGCTCGGCAGGGAGCCTGCTTCCCTTCCTCTCTCTGCCTGCTTCTCTGTCTACTTGTGATCTCTGTCTGTCAAATGAATAAATAATAAAAAAGAAAAGAAAAGAAAAAAAAATAGAATACAGAAACCCAGGCACCACCTCCAGAAAATCCAGTCTAGAATGAAACTCAGATATTTACTATTAAAACCACCAAAAGAGCTTCAAGCCATGATGGCAAAACTGGGAAGGGGGGTTACCTTCCTACTTGTAAATACCTATACAACTGGACAGAATATACAGAACAGTTTTCAAATATTGGACAACAGGCAGTACAGAACTGTAATTCCTGAGAAAAGGAAAATAAATGTGGTGAGCTCTGTGAGCACACTGGCTTTTCTGAGGGGAAGAAGATGCTTTTTGGAATGTAGAGCAAGAAGGATCCTGAGCAGATGAAAGTTATCTTGCTGAGCTGAGAAGACAAAAGTTGGAATTTGAGAGCAGAGTACCTTAGAAGCGGGAGCTGCTCCAAAAGACCTCCAAAACTCAGCTGAGGAGTCTGCTTGAAGCTTTGGCTAAATATTGTGCTGCACATATACCAAGAGAAGTTCCATGAGACTGAGCAAAGGAAGACTGAACCACTGTAAACTAAACAAAGCCTATTACTTGAAAATAAACATATAGTAAGTTAAATTGGCAAAAAAAAAAAAAAAAAGTGGTAGATGAAAAATAAGCCAACAATAAAAATAAAATGTAATGTTAAAAGGTACTTAGCTATTCGAGAATAAAAGAGAAGGGAGAAAACAACAACAACAACCAAAAAAAAAAAGATCTGAAGGGACAGAGAGAAAACAAACTGAGATTGTAAACAAACCATATTGATAACAGCATTAAGGATGAAGAGCAATCACTCCAGTGAAAAGGTAATGATTGTTGGTACCCACAAGAGAAAGAGCAACATGTTATCTAAAAGAAACACATTCTAGAGAATACTTTCCAAGATGGCAGAGGAGTAGGAGACCTTAGTTTTGTCTGGTCCCAGTAATTCAGCTAGATAGTTACCAAATCATTCTGAACTCCTGAGAACTCAACCAGAGATGTAAGAAAAGAATTGCTGCAATTCTACAAACAGAAAAGTGGCCACTTTCTGCAAGGATGACAAGATGGAAAAACTCACCTCAAAAATGAGAACAAGCAGTATGGATAGAAGTAAGATGTCAGAACTAGAGTTCAGAATAATAGTTATAAAGATACTAGCTGGGCTTGAAAAAAGCATAGAAGACATTAAAGAATCCCATTCTGGAAAAGTAAAAGAACTAAAATCTAATCAAGTCAAAATAAAAAAGGCTATTAATGAGATACAATTAAAAATGGAGGCCCTAACTGCTAGGACAAATAGGCAGAAGAGAGAATTAGTGATAGAGAAGAAAAAATAATGGAAAAAAGAAGCTGAGAAAAAGAGAGAGAAACAACTACTAGATCATGATGAGAGAATTCAAGAGATAAGTGATATCATAAAGCAAAACATTATTAGAATAATCGGGATCCCAGAAAAAGAGGAAAGAGAGAGAGGGGGGCAGTAGGTATACTAGAGCAAACTATACAGAGAACTTTCCTAATCTGGGGAAGGAAACAGGCATCCAAATCCAGGAGGCACAGAGAACCCCTCAAAATCAGTTAAAACAGGACAACAAAACAACATTTAATAGTGAAACTTGCAAATCTCAGAAAGAGAAATCCTGAAAGCAGCCTGGGACAAGAGGTCCACAACCTACAAGGGTAGAAACATGAGGCTGGCAGCAGACCTATCCACAGAGACCTGGAGGCCAGAAGGGCTGGCATGATATATTCAGTGTGCTAAAAAAGAAAAATATGCAGCCAAGAATACTTTATCCAGCAAGGAGGTCATTCAAAATAGGAGTGATAAAAAGCTTCCAGGACAAACAGAAAATAAAAGAATTTGTGATCACCAAACCTACGTTGGGCTCCCTGCTCAGTGGGGAATCTGCTTCTCCCACTCCCCTCCACCCCTGCCCCCTTGTCTGCTCATGTGCACACACTCTCTCAGGTAAATAAATAAAATCTTTAAAAAAAATACTAGCCAGGGTGCCTGGGTGGCTCAGTGGGTTAAAGGCCCTGCCTTCCCTCACGTCATGATCCTGGTTTGCTGGGACTGAGCCCTGCATTGGGCTCTCTGCTTGGTGGGGAGCCTGCTTCCCCCCCTCTGTCTCTGCCTGCCTCTCGTGTGATCTCTGTCAAATAAATACATAAAATCTTAAAAAAAATTAAAAAAAAAAAAAAACCAGCCAAAAGGATCCAACAGTACATGAAAAAGATTATTCACCATGACCAAGTGAGATTGAGAATCTCACCAAGTGAGATTTATTCCTGGGCTGCAAGGGTGGTTCAACATCAGCAAATCACTGTGATTCACTACATCAATAAAAGAAAGGGAAGGGTGCCTGGGTGGCTTAGTTGGTTAAGCATCTGCACAGGGCTCAGGTCATGATGCTGGGATTAAGCCCAGAGATGGGTTCCCTACTCAGTGAGGAGTCTGCTTCTACCTCTCCCTTTGCCCCTCCCCTGCTTGTGCTTGCTCCCTTGCTCTGTCTCAAATAAATAAATCTTTAAAAAAATAAAATAAAATATAAGGGCAAGAATCATATGATCCTCTCAATAGATGCAGAAAACCCATCTGACAAAGCATAGCATCCTTTCTTGATTAAAAGTCTTCACAGTGTAGGAACAGAAAGAACATACCTCAGCATCATAAAAGCCATATACAAAAAGGCCACAGTGAATATCATTCTCAGTGGGGAAAACCAAGAGCTTTTCCCTTAGGGTCAGGAACATGGCAGGGATGTCCACTATCACTACTGCTGTTCAACATAATACTAGAAGTCCTAGCCTCAGCAATCAGACAAAGAAAAAAAAAAAAAGACATCCGAATCCACACTTTGCAGACGACATGATACTCTGTGTGGAAAACCCAAAAGACTCCACCTCAAAATTGCTAGACCTCATATAGCCATTCAGCAAAGTGCAGGATATAAAATCAAGCACAGGTATCAGTTGCATTTCTATACACTAACAACGAGACAGAAGAGAAATTAAGGAGTCGACCTCATTTACAATTGCACCCAAAACCGTAAGATACCTAAGAATAAAACTAACCACAGAGTCAAAGTATTTAAATTCAGAAAACTATACTCATGAAAGAAATTGAGGGAGACAGAAAGAAATGGAAAAACATTCCATGCTCATGGAATGTTGGAAGAACAAGTCTTATTAAAATGTCTGCTACTTAGAGCAATCTATACATTCAATGCAATCCCTATCAAAATACCATCAACTTTTTTCTCAGAACTGGACATGGATGGACTTAGAGAGTATTATGCTAAGTGAAATAAGTCAATCAGATAAAGACAATTATCACCATATCTCACTGATATGTGGAATTTAAGAAACAAAACAGAGTATCATAGGGGAAGGAAGGAAAAAAGGAAATAAGATGAAACCAGAGAGAGACACAAACCGTAAGTCACTCTTAACAACAGGAAACAATCTGAAGGTTGCTGGAGGGGAGGTAGGTGGGGGGATGGGGTAACTGGGTGATAAGACACTAAGGAGGGCACGTGATGTAATAGAGCACTGGGTATAAGATTGAACTCTACCTCTGAAACTGATAATATACTCTATGTTAATATATTGAATTTAAATAAAAATACAGAAGGAAGAAAAAAAGAAACACATTTTATACATAAAAACATAGGGTTAAAAGTAAAAGGACAGAAAAAGATACACAAAACCGATCATGAAAAAGCTAGAATGTCTAAAATAACAACAGAAAAAAAGATTATCATGAGAAATAGAGTTCAATGTTAAAGGTGTTGATTCAGAAGAGAACATAACAATTCCAACTGCATATATCCAAAAACAGACGTATGAAAACATGAAACAAACTGACATAACTGAAAGCTGGGGGAAAGTCTATAATTACATATTTCAACACTACTCCACTCTCAGTAACTGATAAAACAAATGGGTAGAAAATCAGAAAGAACATAGAAGACAAACACCACCACCAATCAAATTAGCCTGACATTTAAAGAACACTCTACTCAACTGATCATGATTCAAACTTTCATCAGCAGGTGAATGACTAAATAAACCGTGATGTATCCATACAATAAAATATTACTCAGCAATAAAAAGGAGTAAACAGCTGATACAATAAGGATGACTCTAAAAATTATGCTGAGTTAATTAAGTGCCAGGAACAAAACAGCACACATTGAAGGACTCCATTTATATAAAGTTCCAGAAAAGGCAAATCTAATTTATGGAAACAAAGCAGATCAGATATTTGCTTAAAGTTGGAAGAACTGACTGGGAAGAAATAGAAGGAAACTTTTGGGGACGATGGAAATGTTTTATGACTTCACTATATTGATGGTTACATGAACGTGTGTGTGTGTGTGTGTGTGTGTGTGTTTAAAGATTTATTTATTTATCTGAGAGAGGAGAGAGAGCACATGTGTACACAGTGGGGAGGGTCAGAAGGAGAGGTAGAGAGAAATTCCAAGCCAACTCTGGAGCATGGAGCCTGATGGAAGGCTGGATCTTAAGACTCTGGGATCACACTCTGAGATCACAACCTGAGCTGAAACCAAGAGCTGGTTGCCCAACTGACTATGCCACCCAGGCACCCCATGAATGTGAAGTTTTGCTGAAATTTAAATTGTGTTTTTAAAGTTCCACCAGAATACAGCTGATTTTAAGAAAACTCCATAAGGTACTCTACAGGCGAGCCACAGCTGAGAATAACGACTCGCAAATGAATCATGTCCTGGTTCCCTAACAACTGTTGCAGTCTCCTCTGTAGAAAACTGAAGATGTCCACAGGGCCTGAGTACCCCTGAATTGCAAATTCTATGATCTTCATGGAAGATTTTTTTTTTTTAACTTTTACATAATCCATATTCCCCTCTCTTTAGGTGACTATAAATATTTTTTCTCAACTCCATTCTCTACACTTAGCCTTATCTCCCTTGCCAGATCAGTCTCTACCCAAGCTGTTTCAGTGGTTTCCTGGAGGCTTACTGGGTAACAAAGGCTCCAAGGCTCTAATTCATCTAGCCATTACTTGAGGGTGTGGCCTGGACCTCCTCCTTCTAGTACCAACTCCAAAAAGGCCATTGTCAGTCCTAGCTTTTCCCATGGTAGGTACTCTCAGCTAGGGTTTGGTTTTTGTAGGAATGCAGGTTTCTGATAGGAGCAAGAACAGTACAGTTCAGAGGATCATAAGCTTCAAAGAGTATTCTGGAAAAGTCTGGGGAGTTGAAGAAAGATGGCAATGAGGTGAAACACTGTGACTGACAATCTGCTAGATGAGGAATGACCAGAGTCCTAGTCCTCCTTCTTATGGTGACTGATGTAAAGCCCATGGTGAAATTAGGCACTTACACTAATGAGACTAAGAGTGTTTCATTTCTACATGACAACCTTACGTATACTGGAGTATATCTATAATGCTCTGAATGTCTTACACAAACCTTACCCTGAAAACAAGCTTTGTGTAAAATATCTTTTCTTCTGGAAAAACTTCGGACAATTTTTTGATCTTATAGTACTAACACCAGGGAAATGACTGTCTCTCAAAATTTTTTAAAAATGTGAATCTCAGACTTCCACTTGGAAAAATGGGATAGATGTATTTTTCCCTATTTCTCTCACTTAAGTATAATAATTAAAACCCTGGGCATGATATTTAAAACAGACATAAAACTCTGATGTGGAGTGGAAAAAGGAAGACTGCCTAGGGTCCTTGAGACCTAAGGGATGACATGATAATGAGTTACTAGGGTTTTCTTCTTGCTACATACACCGCAAACTGAAGCTGAAGAAACTGGCAACCTGGAGAAGCCATTATATGTGACAGAGGAAAAAGTCTGTTCTCTCTAGCCAAAGAGCCAGGAAAGAGAGCTTTCAGATGATAACTATTCTACTCCAGCCAAACTACAAAAAAACCGTAGCCTTACTCTCACCCACATCAGCAAGGGCTGGTGGGGTGCCCAGACTACTATTCTTGTGAGGTTTAACAAGGTGCCTCATATATTCTCCAGGAAGGGGTGAGAGATCAAGGTAATCAGATGTTCTTTCCTCTCCTATGGGTTGGTGTCAGAGGAGGTCCAGTATAAAGTCAGAACTTTGAGGACTGCTCAGTGGTAACATGACCACCTCCACCAGTGTGAATGGAGACCAAGTGGGGAGCCAGAACGCCTACCTCCACCTACCTGGCCCCTCCCCCTTGGGTGCCAGCAAAGACTGAGTAGAAAACCCAGGTTTCTATTTCCACCTAGCAGTAATGAAATACCACCAAGCCTTGGCCACCAAATGTCTGAGTGGTGTCAGAGAAAGACACAAAAAGCCAGAAAAAACAAAACCAGAAACAAAGACATGGATGGAACTAGAGCGTATTATGCTTAGCGAAATAAGTCAACTGGAGAAAGACAACTATCACATGATCTCCCTGATATGAGGAAGTGGAGATGCAACGGGGGTGGGAGTTAAGGTGGTAGGAAAAGTAAAAATGAAACAAGATGGGATCGGGAGGGAGACAAACCAAAAGAGACTCTTAATGTCATAAAACAAACTGAGGGGGGTGGGGGGGAGAGGGGTTGGGAGAGGGTGGTGGGGTTACATTATATGTTTAAATAAAGCTAAAAAAAAAAAAGTGGTAACTTTTCTAATTGAGGCTTAGAAAATACAATAGGCACTTTAGAATGGAAAAAACTGAGTAAACTATATATTGTTTTTTAGCTTGATAAATATTCAGAGTATTTTATAAATAATGTATCTCAAATGTAAACAGCAACATGAAAAAACATAGATACTCCAAATGGTTCTCTTTACAGTGATGTGTCCAAACTATTAATTCCATTAATTGTATAATTGCTAAAAATATGTAAATATCAAATATATAATTTACAATAAAAATATACACATTCTGAAACACTGGGCACTATGACTAAAGGGGAGAAAAACATTTATTAAAACAGATATGCCATCCAATTATTTAACAAAGATTAAAAACAAAAATACTTAACTCTCCCTTACTATAGTAAGTTACATCATCACAGTTACGCACCATCAAGGATAGTAAGAGGTTACTGACATAATAAAGACTAAAAAAAAAAATAAGTTCTGGTTATTAAAATCTGCAGAGAGGGGCGCCTGGGTGGCTCAGTGGGTTAAAGCCTATGCCTTCGGCTCGGGTCATGATTCCGGGGTCCTGGGATCGAGCCCGTGTCGGGCTCTCTGCTCGGCAGGGAGCCTGCTTCCCTTCCTCTCTCTCTGCCTACTTGTGATCTCTGTCTGTCAAATAAATAAATAAAATCTGTAAAAAAAAAAAAACAACTGCAGAGATGATGTAAATATGATTCTCTCGTTATAGAGTCAAAAATCCTTGCTATAAGAGTTACTAGTGACTATCTGTTCCCACCTTTTCACTGTGTAGAGAAGAAAACTTGCCACAACCACAGAGATCAACTGAGCAAATAAAAAAGAAAGTCAGAAGTTGAACCCACAACTCCTCATTCCCAGATTGGTATTCTTTACTGGGAACGAAGAGAGAAACACCTCTGGAAGTAGAAATTAAAATATTATTTGCACCATTTTTATTTTCAACTAGACTCAAGACATATTTGTGGGGCTACTATCCTAGGTAGGTTTCATTAAGACATGATACCAAGGCCTATTAAATTTGTGAAGGCTGACAATCACACACACACAAAATTAACAAAGCATAGAAGCCTTTGATTTCTTCTTTCATTACTATACATTAGTCACCATTATTTTTGTAAGCACATAGTTATCATGAGAAGATTTATTAAATATAAGAGGCAGGAGACACCCCTGGGAATGGGCTTCATTGTAGGTTTTCTCCCTTCCATACAAAAAGATTGATAGATATGAATAAATAAGCTACTGACAAATACTTGCAGCATTAGTATTTTTAAAAGAGACAAAAAGTGGAAACAACTCAGAAGTTCACAACTGAGAAATGGATAAGTGAAATTTGGTATATCCATACATTGAATATACATCACAATAAAAAGGAACAAAGTACTAATATATGCTGTACTATGATGAACTTTGGAAACCTTATGCTAAGCCAGTCACAAAAATCACATATTATATTTACAAGAAATGGCAGAGGCATAGGTAAAAGCAGAGACAGAAAGATTAGTGGTTGCCAGGGGCTGGAAGGAGTGGGAAATGGGTATGATATTTCTTATATGGTTGATGAAGATCTCTAAGGTCAAAATAATTGCTCAACTCTATAAATATACTAAGAAACACTGACTTATACACTTTAAAAGGATATATTGTATTTATTTAAAAGATTTTATTTATTCATTTGAAAGAGACAGTGAGCAAGTGAGCAAGTGAGGGAGCACAAGCAGTAGAGGAAGAGGGAGAGGGAGAAGCAGGTTCCCCGTTGAGCAGAGAGCCCAATGTGGGGCTCAATCCCAGGACCCTGAGACCATGACCTAAGCGGAAGGCAGCCACTTAACTGACTGAGCCACACAGGTGCCCCAAAAGGATGAATTTTATAACTAGGGAAGAAGAGCAAGGGTAAGAAATCTCAGAAAATAAGCAGCCATATTTTTTTTTAACAGTTTTTCCATCTCTACAGACATAAAATTAGAAAATCTTAAATCAAGGTCCCTTTCTAAATGTTTAGAAAAAACAGTTGCAAAGAAAAATGGGCAATAGACAAGGACTGAGGTCAAATCCCATGTGAAGTTACTAGTAAAAAAGAAAAGAGCAGAATAACATTTCTACTTACAGTACAACCTTGGCAGAAATCATGTCCACCATGCACACATACACAAAAGATGAAAATTATAACCTAATATTTCAAATTCTAAAAGCATTTAAGAAAATGATAAAAGATATGAAAGAACATCATAAAACAGAATGGGAAACATTAAAAAATGGGTGATAGAGAACACAGAAAAGAACTGGACATAAATCATCTTTGAATGAAGTCTATGGAAGAAAGAACACAAGAGTCACCACACATGACAGATAATGCTTTAACAGAAATAGACAGTGAAAAGAAACTTTTATAGAACAACAACAACAAAAAAATGAAGATGGAAATGGATTCAAGGGGAGGCAACAGACACAGAAGATAGGTGAAGAATATCCAACATATGTACAACAGGCGTCCCCATAAAAAGAAGAAAGCCAAAGCAAGAGAAAAGAATACTAAAAACCATAATTCAAAAGACTTTGTCTGAAATTTTAAAATATATGCAATTCCATACTGAAATACCACCTATCTGGGGAAATCAAATTAAAATGACCAACATTAAGATATGCTCTCATAAATGATTGAACTTTAGGTGCACCTTGGTGACTCAGTTGGTTAAATGGCTGACTCTTGATTTTTGGCTCAGGCCATGATATTGGGGTCCTGGGATCATGCCCCATGTCAGGCTGCACACTTAGTGGGAAGTCTGCTTCAGGATTCTCTCTCCCTTTGCCCTCCCTTCACTTGCCCACTCTTTCTCTAAAATAAATAAAGGAAAAGAAAACATCCTTTGGACATCCAGATAAAGAACCAAATGAATGTAAGAGAAATAACTTTTTATTCCTGACAAAAATGGAGTAATATATATTTAAGACACTCAAGGAAAGAAAGAATGAACCAAAGATTCCATATCTAGTTAATGAATTTCAAATATAAAAATGATGGACAAACTGTCATCAACATACAAAACTGGAGGGAATGGATACTGCTTCTTTAACTCCCTTTTAAGGAATCTACTAGAGAATGAAACAAGAAACTTCAAATAAGAAAAATGATCGGTGAGACAACATTGTACAGACTGGTGGTAAGCGCTAAAATATATTTAAGTGTAGAACTAAGACTAAATAAAAGTACAAATGACTCTTCAATCTGATAATGGATATGCAGTATAACTGCTAAAAAAAAAAGGAGTGAGCATATGTGAAAGGTTTTATTAAGTATTTTCAGTAATCACATTGTATGATATTATGCTAATGTTTTCCCCAGGTGTTGTGTGTAATATGGGATAAAACAAATTCTTTTTTTTTTTTTTAAGATTTTATTTATTTATTTGTCAGAGAGAGAGCAGGAGCGAGCACAGGCAGACAAAGTGGCAGGCAGAGGCAGAGGGAGAAGCAGGCTCCCTGCTGAGCAAGGAGCCCGACGTGGGACTCGATCCCAGGACGCTGGGATCATGACCTGAGCCGAAGGCAGCCGCTTAACCAACTGAGCCACCCAGGCATCCCATAAAACAAATTCTTAAATGATATTTTAATTCTATCTGCTGGTGAGAGACAGAATTCTTAGAGCAAGATAAGGGAAATACAGGTGTAAGTTAAAAGATTAATTATCCTTAAGCCCTGAATTTGAATAGAAGTTATCAGTATGAACTCATTAAGGCATTCAATCTTAAAAAATACACAGTCACGAATCTATGCATATATTTACTAGCTCCAGTAACTAAAAAAACCTAGAAACAATGACCAACCCAGTAACAATTAATATAGCTAAAAACTCAGATTTTGGTTTTGAAATTCCATTTCCTATCAAAGGAAATTACGACTTTTTGGAGAAACGACTAATTTGTGGCAGGAAATGTACAAGATGTGCCTATCCTATCATACCAGTTAGCAAGAATTTATCAGACTACTAGGGGTTGTGTCAAAAAGACTTGAGGGCCAACTTGAAGAAGCTTCCACCAAAGCTGGGAAAATGTCCAGAATGAATCAACACATAAAAAATGTTTGAATCTGTAAGAGCATAATGATACATATCTAAGAAAAATATGGGTCACCTTTGGAGGACGGTAGATTGTCAATTTATTTTGTAACTGGTAAATAATGAAAAGAATTCATTTATTCACAATTTCCTAATGAAAGTATACTGCTGGGTGAGCAAAGAATAAAGGAAAGTTTCTCTATATACAAATATTTTGACCAAAAAGAAAAAGAGGGAGTATTAGAATGGATAATCCAATTCTGCAATACCCAATAAAGTAAGGGTATAGGCATTAGGCATCAGTGACTGATAATATCACACCAAAAAAGAGGTAGTCTTGCTTTGTGCACTTGTGGCTAAAGCAGAACACCACCTATGAAGTAGTCTTCCCCCAAATGGCAAAACTGAATCCAGTTAAGCATCTAGATCCAATTACCACCTTATGGGAAATACAGAGAAATCTACTAAATGACACCATGGAAAAGACATCAGCAAGATCCAGCCTGTGGACCTACATCCACATCTACAGGGCAAAGGTTTCTTTAAACAAACTTAACAACAGGGAGTACAACAGAGTTAAAAGAAAACTATAAATCAAGAGAAACGTGAAAAAAACAAAGAAGCAGAACTACAGTTTCATTTCTTGGATGATAAAAATAGTGTGAAATGGCTAACAAGGACTTGTATGTTTGTAGAGAGGCCTATGCCCACTCTTTTCCCATTCTTTCAATTTTCTTTAATAAAATCATGGGAAAGGGAACAACTCCTATTATTTTAACGGTATCTAAAAACTCCATATGGCAGAGCTGGCTTTGACCACAACTGTAATAGAAGTAAAGAGGGACTGGACATGATGTGGGGGTGGGGAAGGGAAGGATATAATGAGTGTATCTTGTTTATGATAGAGAGTCAATAAATACTTGTTAATGAAAAGCGAATATAAGAAATTTTAAATTTTGAAAAAAAAAAAAAGAAATTTTAAATTTTGGATCCAAGGTAATGGCAAATTCCTAGGTTCTCCATTTTCAGATAGTCTGATATCAAACACCATTTTAAACTCCTATCAATATGGCTTCTTATAAACATTTATTTTTCTATAAATATTAAAAATACAGTGAATTGGTACAGTACGGGACAAAAACCATCACTAACTCATCCTACATTGCCGCCTCTTTCCTTCTACAGTATGTTTCTACATTTTAATTTGTCCTGACCTATGCATTACTTTTTCTAAGTAGTCATATTTTCCCTTCTGACTTGGTGAGGACTTTACTTTGTTTACCTCCACTTCACTGAGTTCCCAACAAATAGGAATGAATATCTCTTTGTCAGAGCAGTTTAAGCAGTTACGCCCAGGAAGCCTTAACAATACACAATGGATTTTTTTTCTTTAAAGAGATGGATAGGCTGAAGAGACAAAAAAAAACCTTGCAAGAAGAAAATGCAAAGAGGGATTAGTCCAGCCTTGAGTTAGTGGCATGACTGTGTTCATTCAACAGATGTTTATGGTGTGTCCCTTTGTGCCAGGCAACACAGTTCTTACTTCTCTTCCCACCTTCAAACTCCAAATACCACTAAATGCAATTAAAATCAAAGTGACCAGTGTTCCTGAGTGGTTCTTAATTTTGGCTCAGGTCACAATCTCAGGGTCACGATATTAAGCCCTACTTCAGGCTCCGTGCTGAGCATGGAGCCTGTGTAAGATTCTCTCTCTCTCCCTGTTCCCCCTCATGCGTGTGTGTTCTCTCTTTAAAAAAAATAAAATCATAGTGATATTTCCAATTGTTAAGGGAACTACCTTCTCCCTCTTTCAAAAAAATAAAATCATAGTGATATTTCCAATTGTTAAGGGAACTACCTTCTCCCTCTTTCCATGATCCTTTGAGTCCTTAAAATAAGTACGCCAAATTTCTAGAAGATGTTACAGGTTCATCCTCAGGATAGGACAATTGATTTATGTGACAATATACTGACTAGTCCCATGTTTCTCTAGTCCAGGTTTAAAGTGCCAAAGGTACCTATGAACACATGGTATCTGAATCTCATCTGCCTCAATTCCCTAACAAGAATAGAGAATCCCCCAGTCCAGTGCAGACCCTCTTTTTCAAAGTCTAGATATGAGGGAGAATTAGAAAATCCATTTGGCCTTGGACCCAAGAGATCCCAGTCTCTGATTCAGCTTTACCGGTAATTAACGTAAGGTTTTATTTTTTAAAGTAGGCTTGATGCCAAACATGGGGCTAGAACTCAAGACCCCATGTTTATAGCATCTGGGTGGCTCAGTTGGTTGAGTGACTGCCTTCATCTCAGGTCACGATCTTGGAGTCCTGGGATCAGAGTCCTGCATTGGGCTCCCTTCTTAGCAGGGGGATCTGCTCCTCTCTCTGACCTTCCCCCTCTCATGCTTGCTCACTCTCATTCTCTCTCTCTCAAATAAAATAAATGAATGAATAAATAAATAAATACACAGACTCCAAGATTAAGAATTAAGTGTTCTACTGACTGAGCCAGGCACACCTAACTGAATTATTTTAAATCCTATTGTATATCTGTGTCCATTTTTCAATTGGTTCAGAATTTTTTTTTTGGTTCAGAACTTCTAGTAGTATAAAATGATACCCCGAACCACAATACCAATAAAAAAATTATGAGTCTGGATTAAATTAAGAGATTAAACAAAAAGAAACAAAACAACAATAAAACCCAACACACAAACATGCAAACTTCTTTCCCTTTACTAAGACAACTAGAGGTACCAGGAATTATAAAATTGGGTTTCCCTGCCATCGTATCATGGAGGATGAGAGTTTGGTGGCTCAGTCACAATAATATGCAACTTTCATAGGCCGAAAAAAAAACCAGTAAGAACCCCAAAACAAAAAGACCAACCAGCCAAAAGTTATGATCTTCTTAACTTAATAAACAGCAAAAAATCCTTGAGTAAAAATTTAAAATTATTTAAACCTACCTGATTCCCCTAAAAATTATGAAGCAGCTTAGAGAGGCATACAACAAAATTTATATAAACTTAAAATCCTATGTTTTATTATGATACAGCAATCTCCTGTCCTGTTTTAGACACCACAATCTTTTCATGTTCCTGTTCACTACCTCTCACCAGGTACTCAAAAATATCTAGAAGTCTCAAAAAAAAAAACCTTTGGTCCTCAAATAATTTCTCTAAGGACCCTCTTCTATTATAATTCCTAATAAGTCACCTTCTTCTCTATCAAAAGAACATATACTATCCAGTCTTTTTTTTTTTTTTTTTTTTAAGATTTTATGGATTTATCTGTGGTGGCGAGGGGGTGAAGGACAGAGGAAAAGGAAGAAGTGGATTCCCCACTGAGTGGGAAGCCGGACACAGGGCTCGATCCCAGAACCCTGAGGACATGACCAGAGCCAAAGGCAGACACTTAACCAGCTGAGCCACCCAGGCTCATTCTTATTTCTGACAGTAGCACCAAGAGACATTTGTATTGGAGGGCTATGATCAACTTTCAGTATTCAATTTTTTTTTTTTTTTTTTTTTTTTTAGTTAGAGAGAGAGAGAGAGAGCACAGGCAGACAGAGAAGCAGGCAGAGGCAGAGGGAGAAGCAGGCTCCCTGCCGAGCAAGGAGCCCGATGTGGGACTCGATCCCAGGACGCTGGGATCATGACCTGAGCCGAAGGCAGCCGCTTAACCAACTGAGCCACCCAGGCATCCCAAAACACAAATATTTACACATGCAAAATTTCCATTTGACTATCCTCTTTCCTTCAGATTCTATTATCTAGAACTATTTCCTTAAGTCATACTTAATTCACCAAATCATTATTAAAACATTTACATATAAATGGACTTGCCAAAATATGTATTTCAGTGCTTTTGTACCCATATTAACCAAATCTTTTTCTTTGACAGTCAAATCTCAAACCTCTTCTTTCCACATAATATCCTTTAATACTTTATCCTCCTCATATATCTTTGTTATTTACTGACTTCTGAAACTGTGGAGAAATCTACATGTCCTGGATAGGGTTAATATTTTTCCTCATTGCTTATATTTGTTATGTCCCATTTCCTCTGAAGTTTCTATTCATTCTTATGACTGCTGGTCCTACCCCATTCCATGGTATTTCCCCCAATTCTACTTCTTTCTAGCTGCCCATACATCCAACCTCTTCAAACCAATGTGATAGCTTTGGTGTCCGACCTTCACATACTTCAACTTTCAGTTCTTAAAAAAGCTACCACTCTTGTAAATGAGTCCAAACATTACCAGTTAACCACAACATCTTGTGTTTCAATGTTTATCAACTTCTAATAGGAAAGCATTCCCATTTCATCCTATAGATAAGTAAATCCAAAACTCAAAAGTCAGAAGAAAAAAATTCACATACAAAATGTCTGGCATTTGGTTCATTTTAAAGCACTTATTAGTTCATCTACATTAACTAAAACAATGACTTTCAGTTTTAGGTTGGTAAGAAAATGATAAATTCTCTAATAGAAATGCTACATATCATTTATTCCTTTCAGAAGAGCAATCTAATACATACCTCTGCAGAAAATAAGTTTCTTCTGGATTTATCCAAGAGAGAATGAATCCACATTACTTTATTAAAAAAAAAAAAAAAAGAAGACGACTAAAACGTGCCCTACAGACATCAATGACTCAGTATACCAAAAGGTATAAGATTTAACTATTAGATCATTTGCTGAAATTTAAAACTTAGTAAGAGGCTGTAGTTACCTCTTTTTGTAGATGAAGTTTGAAGCAACTGTTTGGCTTTGAGGGAAGTACGAGGCAAATTTTTCAGCCTTTGCGAAGCTGTTGAAAAATAAGGAACTGTAATATTTGCCTGGAAGGACAAGATAAAGGCTATAGCTTCTGTAAACTTGAATATTTTAATATATACTTGAAAATTTATCAACGAACAGAAACCACAAGGTGAAAATATGTTAGAAAACTAGAAGCAGAAGAATCTGAAAGTGATGCTTAGTGCATTAAGTCGGAAAGGAAAAGGGATGGAAATCTTAGTGCAAAGACCGTACTTAAAGAAATAGTTTCTTATGGATGAGAAAATCTACAATATGTAAACCAATCAAAATATCAAAGAGAAAGCAAACTACCAGCAAACATGCTACAAGATGCAAAGAATATAAAGCTAATTAAGTAAAAGTGATGAGCGCAAGCACACAGTATAGAATAAAATAAAAGTAGTACCTGTTCAATGCAAAAAAAGCAGACTTTGGCAAAGCAGTTATTGTTAGATGAACTGCCCTAACATAAAACAGTAATCCCCATACTCAAAAAGGAGAAGAAAACTCAGAACGAGGCAGGTCCTCAAGAGAGCAAAAATCCAGGGGCTTTAATATATTCAACATCATCTTGCTGTAGAATAAAACTAATTTGTACTTTAGACTTTGTGTAGCAACATATCTGGGCTATGCACATATTATATGGCGTGGATAGAGGTGTGTGTGTGAGGGGGGTGCACAGTGTGTGTTGGGGTTGACGGGTTTGGAGGAGTCAGAGCATCTGCTTCTTAAAGTGATCAATGAGGAGTTCTAAGCTTTCTCTAAAACTCCTAATCTATTAACTGCAACAAACCTCTAAAACCTGGCATGTAAGTGGCAGCTCAGAGGCATCCAGAGTTAAAGCTCACTATAGTTTCATTGAACTGAAAAGACCCACCATCTGCCAGTACAGTTACCTATTTAAGTGCGTCTAAAATGTTACTCTACTGATTTTTAAGTTGGATTTCTAAGATTTATATGCAGAGAGAAAGAGATCCCACAACCATAAATCTGGCCAGCACTTAAACAATCATCAGGCTGGCAAAGGAATACTTGATAATATCATCAAAGAGAATTAAGGAGAATTTCTCTTTTGTTCTATTGCTTGACTCTATCAATGATTTTAAAAAACTCTGTTTCCTCACTGATAGTAAATATTTTTAATAAATATATTTGATTTCAAATTTTACAGGACTCCACACATTACTTAGCTAAATAATATACAAATTCAGCCTAAATATTGCCAGGAAGACTACTAAAAACTTCTTCAAACCTTAAAAAAAAAAATCAATCTTATAATTACCTCGTATCTATCCCACAGAAATACAGGATTCTATCATCATTGAATATTCTCCACTTGCATAATTATTCATACAACCATTCATAGTGTCATTCATTTACTCATTCACTGCTGCTGCTTTTTTTCATTCTTTCAAATAGTTAATTATCTACTTTATTTCAGGTACTGTTGTAGGTACACTGGATTTCTTCAATAGTCAACTAGATAGATAAAATTCTTACTTTCATGGAACTAACATTCTGAAAGGAAAGGGGAAATAAAAGAGTCAGACAGTGAGAGCCGCTAAGGAGAAAACTAAGTAGGGAAGGGAGACAGGAAATGGGAGATTTAAATTGCAATTATAAAGGGGGTGATCAGGAAAGATTTCCCTGAGATGACATCTGCAGAAAGATCTGAAAGAAGAGAGGAAGTAGGCCATAGAGATATCTGCGAAAAGCACTGTAGGCAGATGGAAAAGCAATGGTAGAGGACCTGAGGTTAAGTGTGTGCCTGGTGGATCTGAAGAACAGAAGTACGCCACTATGACTGGAATAGAAAAAATGAGGGCAAAAGGTAACTATCGGTATATATGTTGGCAATTCACAATACCTATTAACCATTAAAAATTTTTTAGTGAGGGCTTAATATCAAATATCATCTGTAATCTGTTTTGGAAAAGTCCTACTTAAATTAATAGCTATGATAACTCCAATGGACTTTATCTCTCAAGTTTCATGGGTAACAACAACAGCATCCATAACAAGTAAAAACAATGCAATGGTCACCTGAAGAATGAGACTGCAAACAGAATCACGCAGTATACTCTAAACTTGTCTAATACAACAAATCTAATAAATCTGACAATGAGTGATTTTCATAAGATACACATAGTGGTGTATTACCCAAATAAGAACACTAAGTTTTTATCTGAATTATCACTCTTAACTTGATCAGCCTTCTAAAGACAAAATCATTTTTTAAATGATAAAGTGTAGTATACAGAAAAGTCTCCAAATCTTTTCACAATAATAGAATTCAGCGTGTTAGTTGTTTAAAAATACTTGTTTCCCTGGTCTGTCTCTCAATATTTATATAATTCCAAATTAGCAAGACCCCACCATGAAAAGCAAAGATGGTACAATAAAAATATTACTCTCTCATGCTACATTCGTTAGCTTAATGTCTTCCTCCACAAACCAATTCCGAAAGTCTCTGTATTTTTGTTAAACATACACCACCATTTCCAAGTCATTCTGGCTCAAAGTTTTCTTTAATTCCATTTAGTCATCCCTATAGTTCTGTTGATCTCTTCCTTTACATCCCCCTATTGTCTCCTAAATACCTAATTCAGACCTTCATCACCCTATTTTTGGATTAGGACTGTCTTTTTGAGTTTCCCTACATCCAATCCTTCCACTTTATTCATGTGCATCAAGGGAACAGCAGTGGAACTGCTGAACCAGTCCCCCCAACCCCCACTCCAGTGCAGGCAGGCAGTGGGTGAATGGTCTGTAAGGAATTCAGAGCAAAAATAAAACCAGCTTGGTCTTTTTTTTTTTTTAATCATCATCATGTCCTGGATTAATAATCAATGTTGGTGATAAAAGACTCCTCCCTAAAGAAAACAATTTGTCAGCCCACGTTATAAACAATTGCTGCAGGTACTGTTGCCTTTTAACAGCAAATATTAAAGATTTAAATGAACATACTTATCTTTTAATGTACATTGCATTTCACATGAAAAATAACCAGAACTCCCAATTATACGGTCTCCCCTAACACAGGTAGATTCAGCTACATGTTTCTTTCCACGGTTAAGGTCACAGAGATGTGAAATCAAGCTCACTTAGCACACTACTATATGCTTCTAATCCCTTTCATACAATAATTTTTTTTAATATTTTATTTATTTATTTGACAGACAGAGATCACAAGTAGGCAGAGAGGCAGACAGAGAGAGAAAGGGAAGCAGGCTCCCTGCTGAGCAGAGAGCCCGACGCGGGGCTCGATCCCAGGATCCTGGGATCATGACCTGAGCCGAAGGCAGAGGCTTAACCCACTGAGCCACCCAGGCGCCCCTCATACAATAATTTTTTTCCTACATTTACACGGCTTAGAAATAAGCAATGATGGTACAGTGATAATTAAGTCAATGAAACAGAATATGAGTTACTTCAATTATCATTATATGTGACTATTACTTGAATTTTTTCAGCTGTGAAGACATTTAAAAAATCATTAGATTTGGGGGCACCTGGGTGGCTCAGTGGATTGAGCCTCTGCCTTCGGCCCAGGTCGTGATCTCAGGGTCCTTGGATCAAGCCCCACATCCGGCTACCTGCTTAGTGGGGAGCCTGCTTCCCCCTCTCTTTCTGCCTGCCTCTCTGCCTGCTTCTGATGTCAAATAAATAAAGAAATAAAATCTTTAAAAAAAAAAATCTTAGATTTGATCCCCAAAGGAACTAAGATATGGACAAGATGGCAATTTCTGAAATGTATTGTAAAATGGAATTTTATGAATTTCTGTCAAACTTATCATTATGTTGACTATTTCCTTACTTGTGCAACAGGTGCACAAGTAAAGAAGAAAAGTAAAGAAGAAAAACTTTTCAGATTTAAAAATTGAAGACTAAAAATTGAAAAACTGAAGACTCTCCAGTCATATTGACTGAAGAGAAATCTGGCTATACTGTATCTTTTTTTTTTTTTTTTAAGATTTTATTTATTTATTTGACCGACAGAGATCACAAGTAGGCAGAAAGGCAGGCAGAGAGAGAGAGGGGAAAGCAGGCTCTCTGCTGAGCAGAGAGCCCGGTGCGGGGCTCGATCCCAGGACCCTGGGATCATGACCTGAACTGAAGGCAGAGGCTTTAACCCACTGAGCCACCCAGGCGCCCCTGGCTATACTGTATCTTGAGCTTCAATATGCAAAGATCAATTCTGAAGAAGTTATTGACAAATTTCCAAAAACTTAAGCTCTAGTATTCACTACTGTGACAAACCAATATGTAAAAACATTTTCTTTTATAAAAAATGATTTAAAAATACTTTTGTAATGTTGATATAATTTTTTTACTGATAGTCATAAAATAACACTCAATAAAAAAAGCATTTCTCATTGTCTGCATTTTCTCCAGTCATTATTATTATAACTCATTCTATTTCATTATTATTGAACATAATTTTGTCATATGGAGAGATGTTAAAAATAATTCCAGGTCCCAAATACTAAGTAAGCATAAGCCACTATAAAAGAATTTTAATCACTGCCAGGTAAAATGTTCCATGTTCCCCCTAACTCTGCAATGACATTTTGTTTTGAAACTTTCATTGCCTATAAATTCTCATTCAGAGTCACCTTCCAATCCATCTGTCCCTCTCCACATATCCTCTTTCATTTTTAAAAATTCATCCAGATCTGGGGCGCCTGGGTGGCTCAGTGGGTTAAGTCGCTGCCTTCGGCTCAGGTCATGATCTCAGGGTCCTGGGATCGAGTCCCACATCAGGCTCTCTGCTCGGCAGGGAGCCTGCTTCCCTCTCTCTCTCTCTGCCTGCCTCTGCCTACCTGTGATCTCTCTCTGTCAAATAAATAAATAAAAATCTTAAAAAAAAAAATCATCCAGATCTCATCACCTCCCATACCAATGCCTTTGTTCAGATATTCACTTCTTGCCATGATTATACAATAGCCTTCTAAATGGTTTCTGGTCTCTCAACTTTAATCCATTGTTCATATTACACCAGAATGGATTTTCTAAGAAGCAACATTGATTAAAAGTCTACCATGGCTCTCTGCACTTACAGAATGAAATCCAATATATTCAAAAAACTCCCAGTCTGTGCCCTACATATTTCTCTCATCCTTCATCACTGGAAGCACTAACCATCCTGCCACACCCTACTCTAGTCATACAAAACCACTATAAACAGGGTGCTACTTTTAAGACTTCATTACTAATCCCACTGTTAGGTAAACCTGTCTTTCCTTTCTTCATGTGGTCTCATAAGCTTCTCCTGAGTTAGGAGAAAGATAACTTCAATAACATTCCTGAAAACCTCTTCACACACATAAGAGTTTAATGCCTTTCTTCTGCTCCCACAGAAGTTCCTGCTAATCACTCCATGCTACTGAAGGGCACGAACTCTCATTTATATCTATAATCCGACTCCCTAGAACATAACATATACCCAATATCTGTTGAATAATTAAGGACACATGACTGACTGATCACCAGATAAAATCTGAACAGAGATCTGAACTAAGCATTCAAGATCATCTGTAGCAGAGATCTAATCAAGTGGCTCTCAAACTTGGAATATACCGCAGGATCAGGTGAGACACTTAAAAAAAAAAAATAGATGTTGGGTACTCATCCCAGATGTATTCAATCAAAATATATAGGAGTGTCAGAAAAACATTTATAAAATCTCTTTGTAATTAGATAATTGACCATCATTGTGCTGCTTATTCTTAAAAAGAAATTCTACAAGTATCAGCCCATTACACAGATTTATCATGACTTATTTCTTTGATTTTATAATTCACAATTATGTAAAATTCAAGTGTAATCTTTTAAGGTTTGGTTCCAAGTGAAATCTGGATGAAAATTCCTTCCCCATGGGCCTCAGGGCAGTCTGGTTACGTGTAAGCTGACAACGGTCTTGGACATTCCTTTTTCAGTGAGAAGTCTGGAGTAGAATATTGACCATATAACTTTTCTCTGGGGGAACACTCTCTATCCTATGCAAAAATATTCTTCCATTTGACTAAATGTAAGTAAGTGGATAAATATTACACTGGATTATTTTACTCTTTTGTGGTAATTCACAAAGTATAGTTCAATAATGCTCCAACAGTCACTCAGGAATATTTTCCAAGATGCCTACTCATTTGCAGTTAGGTCAGCATGATGTAATCAAAAAAATTATTGGGAGGATATCAGGAGGCTCAAAGAGTGGATGGGAGGAGGGAGTAATTAGGTTTGGTTTTGCACTTTTCCAGTTATATGCTACTGTATGTGTAATACATATGGACATCTGCTTTCTCTCTATAAAAATAAGAAATGGGTTGTTGTGAGATTCAAATGAGATAATTCATGTGAAAGTAAACATTTAAAACTACTAAGCAGAGTTTTAAGTATTAAATGTTTTTAAACCAGCAGATTTTCTTGGGTTTTTCTCCCTTTTCTTATTTCTGAACCAATAATTCCTGTATGTTTCTGAAAACTAAATTTCCTACTGAACCTCTACTCGAGTAGTCTTAGCAAGGCACTAGTCTTTTGAAAAACTCTGTCCCTGACAAATATTCCTTCCTTTAAATGGAGAAACTGAGAAAATGACATATATCCTGACCTCTGCAATGCTCTGGTTTTCTTTAACTTTTTAAGTTACTCACATTTCAAATATAAAAGTAGGAAATTGGTAATAGCTTAATAGCTATAAAAATGAAAATATATTAGAACTCTCATAATATTCATATTTGAATGCCAGCATCCACAATAATGCAGCCATAGCAAATAAGCATATAAAAACAGTGATCGGCATAGTACAAGGCAAAAGAAGTGGTCCCGTAAGTGGAAATAACAGCAACCTTGCAAAGTTAGGTTCATGCAGACCAGCAAGTAAGAACCAAAGCTTTACCACTTAAGGGCTGGAAAAATAAAGACTTAAAGGAAAACAAAATGCAACATCTATTATACTAACCAACTGACACAAAAAATACTAATTCATGTATAAAATGTATAAGATTGCTATTACATTTATAAATAATTCTATATCAAAATAAAAAGGCTATTATGAAAATCATATATATATACACACACAATTAAAAGAACACATACATACATTTCTATCGATCAAAGATATATGTAAAATTTTAAGAAAAATAAGTACATTACAAAATATAATGTTAATTTTAAACAAAAGGCTTTACAATATTTTTATAAAATAAACTTAAGTTTTAAACTTGGTAAAATTCTGGATTTACCTTTTTCCAAAAATATTTTTGTGACTAATGTGATTTTATATTAAAATAAGTGTTTGTGGCATTTTAAGTGTAAATAAGCTTCACTACAGTTTCAAATATAAAAATAAACAAGTATATGAAATTGACAAAAAAAAAAGGAAGGTACCTTTTGCTTATATACTGTTCAAATATTGAAATACACCACAATATGTATACACACTGCATACATATTTTCTACTTAAAAGTAAGTTGGTGATTAGAATCTCATTATTTTTCCCTACATATTTTCTTTAATTATCAATTTCTGGGGAAAAAGAAAAAAATAATTCACCTATAGAAAAAATTCTAGGGAATCAGTAGGTAAAGAAGGCAAGTAATTATCACAAAGTTTAAGATATGGTCAATAGGTCAATATATTTTTTCTATTAACATATTTATCCTAGGTTCTCAACCTTTTATATTTTCTTCTATTTCTGTGAAGAATTTTTTAAATTTCCATATAGCTTTGAGGCGCTAGAGTAGTTCAAATAGAGAACATATATGAGGGCATGAGAGAACAACTTTGAGTAAAGAACTGGTACTGAGAATTTACTGAATATTGTAAAGAAAATGTAGACATAGCTAGTTTTAACAAAGAGCCATGAAGCTGTCTCTGGAGATACAAAATTTTGAGAAATTGAAAACTTAACATTCAAACTAAGCACAAAAGGACAAATACAAATGATGTTTTGGATTATGTGTGCATAGGCTATAAAAGCGTAGCTTGTAATATGCATGATTTTTATTGCTTAATCTTAATGATACAAAATTTTATTTCCTGTTGTATTAATATTGTACACTGTTTTTTGTTTCAGGCAAATATACCAAGGAGGAAAAAACCAGACACACAATGTCCTCAAGGATCAGATTGACTTAATTTGTAGACTTAAAGGCACAAAAGTTATCATTCACCATTTTGATAGAACTTAGGAGTTCAAATTTCAACTTTATTTTTATTTTTAATGTTCTGTGATTCCCTATTTTTCATACCAATTATGAGTATACCATTTGAGTATCATAATGGCACTCTTACATAGTCTGTAAGACCTGGACTACTAAGTTTAAATTTTAATTGGTTCAAAAACATGTTGCACACATCCAGCTGAATAAATGAAGTACACAAATCTCTGTGTAATAATTTTCCACAGTGCCTTAAATTTTAGGGCTCATCTTACAAAAAAACAGACAATAATTCTGGACTATTTTTAAATCTTAGTTCTAAACCATAAATGTGACAAATCTGGCTAGGTGGACTTAGATTCTTGAGCACATGGGTGTGAATCCTAACTTGCCGCCTATAAGCCATATGATCAAAGATAAGTTATTCAACCATTCAAAGGTCCTATTTCCTAATTTGCAAAATGTGTTAATAACTGTACCTACTTCACAGAACTGTTGTTGAGTATTAAACAGGTATATGTATGGTACAGCACAACGTGAGTTTCTGTAATGTAAGTAATATTATATACAACTAGAAAATAAGGAAAATGTATCAATGTTATCACAAAAATCATTTGTGATAAAAATACATAAATGTATTTTATTATTTTATTTTAATGTATTTATTATTATTATTTATGTATTTAAAAACATAAATGTATTTTTTCCTGGCCTGTTTTTGAGTCACCAAGTAATAGCAGCTTAACACAAAATACACAAAGTCAGCTAAACACAACAGAGCCAAGAAAGAGTGTAAGGGAATTAAAAAATAATCGAATGCTTTCAAAGTAGTATTATTCAATAAACGAGTTACATAAATGAACAATCAATAACCTAATGTTTGTGCTACTTCTTCACAGCTCTGAGGAAATGAAGGAGCACATCACAGCTACCACTTCAACTGGTGCCATAATGTGCTACCAAGGAACAGAGTCTGTCAGACTACAAGACTGATGTGAGCTGTGGGATACAAAGGGTGCATATTGAGCATTTCTAAAATTATAGAACTGTGATAGTTTGTTCAAACCTGGTTGGATTACATGCTCTTATGTACTGTAGTTAACAAGTAACATTCTTTGGAAAGTGTTTATTTTTCATCACCTTGTACACCAAAGTATACAATATCCATCTATTCCCTTATCACTTCTTGGCTCAGTTTGGCTCCTTCATGTTAGAAGTTCTTTCCGCATGATTCTTTCTGATCTTTGTTTATGGTGCATATGTCTTCTTCTTTCAACAGATTTAGCTCTTCCTTTCCATTAAGCTACCTTCAACTTTTTTTTTTTTTAATGAAGTTCTGTATTTGCTGGAGTACTTATTTTAGTCACTGAAAATTTAACATGCTTTTGATTATGCTAGTATTTTTTCAGGATCATTATTGCTTTTTATTAATATTCTAGTAAGAAAGCTGCTTGGGTTTTAAGTTGTCTGTTCCAGGATTATTTCCCACAAAATCTTGTCATTTTTTAATGTGTAGGTTTCTAAGGAATACTCACACACACACATACATAACCAGCAGACTTTGCTTATTTTAAAATTCTGGAGAGACCAAAGTTTCATTCAGATACAACTATTGATACAAGTGGGTATCTTACAGGAACAAATTTTAAATTTTAATATAGCTATTATCTTAGAGCAATGAATAATCTCTGTATTTTACGGCAGATATGGTTTAATACAGCTGTTCAGCACAAAATTACTACCTATTATTTTCACTTTCCTTTAAATAACTGGTACAATAAAAGTACTTACTGGCTGAAGCCTGAGGTTGCATGCGAGGTATTCCTCCATTTGGCACTTGAAAATTTGAGTCACTTCTGCTGCTTTTCACTGAGTCAACTTGTGTACTAGATGGTCGGGACAGGTTTGGAAGACTGCGTCTTAGTTTTTCTGTAACAACAGAATTTAATGAAAAAAACCAACCAACCAACCAACCATTTTTTTAGATAAAGAAAGAGTTAAAATATTAATGGGTATTCAAAAACTGAATTCTTTATTTAAGCATTCAGTATATTTTAGAAGAGTTAACAGAAAGTACATGTCTTATAAACAACTCAACCCAGGTTCTATAAATGGGTAGAACAAAACCTTTAAAAAGAGCCAGAGGGGCACCTGGGTGGCTCGGTGGGTTGGGCCTCTGCCTTCGGCTCAGGTCATGATCTCAGGGTCCCGGGATCGAGCCCCGCATCTGGCTCTCTGCTCAGTGGGGAGCCTGCTCCCCCCCGCTCTCTCTACCTGCCTCTCTACCTACTGGTGATCTCTGTCAAATAAATAAATAAAATCTTTCTTTAAAAAAAAAAAGAGCCAGAAATCAATTAAATCAAAATCTATATACAGACCATTTCATGAGTAGGACAAAACAATACTAACATAATCAAGTAAAATTCACTTTCTTCTTTATTTGTGTATTGATTCACTAGTAATAAAACAGTAAACTGACTTAACTTTTGATCTACTTGTCTGAAATACAAAACCCTGGTAAAAGTATGAGTCACATGCTGAAATATGAAGGAAAATTGTTTCTCTGGAAACATTCTAATTACCTTCATTTTTAACACTGCTTGTCTGTAGATCTGTGGGATGACCCTGAAGTGAAAGGCGAGGTTGTTGTAAGCGGCTAATCATAGGCTGTGGGGACACTCTACTGTATTCTATTCCCCGAGCAGGAGACCGTGAACGAGGTGAATTTCTGGGTGACTGCTTAGGGGATGGTCGAGGTGAATTGCGTGGTGATGGTGAAAACCTGTTAACAGCAGGGTATACTGCATGATGCATATTGTCATCTTCATCATCTAAACTTTGCGCATCAAGTTCCTGATCACTAAAAGTACCCCGCCTTGTAGAATTGCAAGATGAACCAGAACTGCGCCGAGATGTGGTGGCTGCATACTCTTGACGGAGACCTGACAATAATGAACGTGTTATTTCATTTCTTTAGGTAGATTTTCAAACATTTAAATTTATTTTTGAAGTTTAAAAACAAAAGAATACCATTGAGAAATTCAAACAGGGTATAAAGCGGAAAGGAAAATTCCCTTTCTACTTGAATCATCTTAGATATTCTCCCATATGCGTAAAACATTCAAAAGATTATTTTTAAATTGAATGAAATTCTATAAACTTTTGCCCAATCCAACATATTCTTCTTAAATCTGAAATCTATAGTAGAGGTAGAATGATAAACTTGAAAATATTCCTACTCCTAAAGACAATAATCGAAATTTGAGATCAATATTTAAGAAATATTAAAGGGAAAATAATTCCTGTGCAACCAATGAAAAGAATACACCAGTGGATAAATAAACTCCCTGGATACTAAATTCTTTGAATTGATGTTATTGATGAAGGAAACTTCTATCCCACCCTCAGGAATTCAATACTTAGGCATAAATGAATTTCAATTAGTTCACGACCCAAGACTTCAGTAAAACAAGCTTAAATTCTAAGCCATCAAGTACAAATTTTCAAAGAGCTCCCTTATGTATCCTGACATCTCCAGAAACACCCAAGGAACCTTAGGCTCTTCAAATAGTATAAAAACTTCTGGAACAAAAACAAATGTTGATATATATTCAATGAAGAAAAAAATTACTATTCAAGAAAAGTACAGAATTTAGCTAATATTTTGAGCAAGTCCTGCTATGACTATGGACAACCTAATTTAAAGATCTCTATTATTATACAGTAGTATTCAAACTTTAAAGATGGGTACTCACATACAGATAGTTCTATCGATATGGTACCCAAAGAAGTGGGTGAGAATCACACCAGGATATATGTAAAACGACAGATTCCTGGGGCCTATCTGTTCCTTCAGTCAAGCCACAAGTTTCACTAGTAACCAACAAGTCAGTTAGTGTCTCATTACAGCAAACACAGCATTAAAGACACCTAACAAAAGACAGCAGACCAGTGAAGAGCACTGTTTTACAAAGAAAAACACAGATCCCAAAGCAGGCCCTCCAGTACTAGGGGATCCTAAGGAAGCAACAATCTCTATGGGACTGTGTTTTTCTCATATTAAAAATAAGGGGGCTTAACCAGGCAATAGCCAAAATCTATAATTCTACATTTCTGTTAAGAAAAAAAAAAAAAAAAACCAGACAAACCAAAAGAGACTCTTAATGTCATAAAACAAACTGAGGGGGGTGGGGGGGGGAGGGTTTGGGAGAGGGTGGTGGGGTTACATTATATGTTTAAATTAAAAAAAGCTTAAATAAAAAAAAAACTAAAAAAAAAAAAAAAGGTAATAAAAAAAAAAAGAAAAGAAAAAAAAAACCCAAAACACAAAAAAACAGGGCACTGGGTGGCTCAGTTGGTTGGTTAAGCCATTGCCTTCGGCTCGGGTCATGATCCCAGAGTCCTGGGATCAAGTCCTGCATTAGACTCCCAGCTCCCTGGGAAGTCCGCTTTTTCTTCTGACCTTCTCCCATCTCATGCTCTTTCTCTATCAAGTAAATAAGATCTTAAACACACACAGGCACGCACACAAAAAACCCCCCCAAAACAAACAAAAACCCCTGAAGAAACGATACTTTAAAACATTTGCTTAAAAAAAAAAATCTTTTGCTTAAAAAACAACAACAACAGGCATTTAAAGGTGATATAGGGCACATTTTAGCATCTTTTTTTTTTTTTTTTTAATTCACCAGAAAAAGAAATATTTGTGCATGAGGATGGCTTAAAAAGAATGATTAAAATAAGGCTAAAATTTCTTTTACTTGTTACCAAAACACAGTAAGAAAGTGACAGCAAATAGCTGGCTGAGTTACTAACAAAATCCTGGAGTCTAAAAAGTAAGAGTTCAGAGAGGAAATGAGACAATTAACTCTAAGTTATAGTGAGGAAGCATTCTTTATTCCTTCACATCCCTGACAAAAACTAGCCTCTCACTGGCTGACAATACCAGTCTCAATGAGTTATATATATATAATTACAGAAGAAAAGAGTACCATATTATTAGTTTCTAGGGCTTAAGAGAAATAAAGCAAGTACCAAATCTGTTTTTCTATGAGTAGTGTAAAAATGGGAAATGAATCAGTAGGATAACATTCTGCAGTTTCTTAATAAATGTTATAGTTTAATAAAACTACATATTTACATAAAAGGGCCTAATGTAGGAAGCCTTTCATTAAATTATAGCAATGCTCCATATTACCCTTAGTCAGCTGTCAACACTCTGAAATGTGTACTTCAAGAATCTTTTCATTGTAAAGATTAAAGGGGTCACTTTAGAGAGATTGCTTGCTTCAGAATTAAGCTTGTGGTATCTTATGATAAAATGTAGAGTCAAACCATAATACTTTACTAAATACATAAAACAATCCGATCCTCCCTAAAAGCCTTTTAAAAATGTGTACCATTATCAGTACAATTAGATGAGGATATTTCAAGTTTTCCTGTTTCTCCAGGTTGAGAATCCTTTTATGACACTGTGATTTTCTTAGTCTGATTATTTTCATTTACTCTTTTCATTCCTCATCTTTATTTATTCATATTTTGTGTACTGAATATTTTTAAAAATCTTTTATACACAAATATGAAAAGTGCAACTATATAAATAAGAATGAATTGCCATTTCCATTAAAAAGAAATGTAGAGGCAATAATACTACTCTCACCACCATCTTAAAATGAAAGCCAGGGCATCCATAAACCCTTAATATAGTATGAAAAATTCTGTGCACATGTGCATTTTGGGGATGGCAAGGGATATAATTTTTTTTTTTAAGATTTTATTTATTTATTTGTCACAGAGAGAGGGAGAGAGAGCGAACGAGCACAGGCAGACAGAGTGGCAGGCAGAGGCAGAGGGAGAAGCAGGCTCCCTGCCGAGCAAGGAGCCTGATGTGGGACTCGATCCCATGACGCTGGGATCATGACCTGAGCCGAAGGCAGTTGCCTAACCAACTGAGCCACCCAGGCATCCCAAGGGGTAAAATTTTTATTGGATTCTCAAAGGTATCTATGACCTAAGAAATTGCAAGGACCACTCTGCAGCAAAGCAAGATCATAGGCTTTACTTCATTTAATGTCATAATTCCAATTTTCTCATAGGGGTCTTTTTTTTTTGTAGTCTATATCATATATTTTGAGATTATGCCCCCAAAGGGGAATAACTGGTTCTTGGGGTATGAAAAAAACTTAGTTATCATAATAATTTGTGGTCCTCATAGTACATAAAGATATGCAGGGTAGATCTGTGGTATTAAAGTATCGGGGGGGGGGGAACGCCTGGGTGGTTCAGTGGGTTAAGCTGCTGCCTTCGGCTCGGGTCCTGATCCCAGAGTCCTGGGATCGAGTCTCGCATGGGCTCCTTGCTCGGCAGGGAACCTGCTTCTCTCTCCGCCTCTGCCTGCCTCTCTGCCTGCTTGTGTGCTCTCTCTGTCTCTCCTCTCTGACAAATAAATAAGTAAAAATATTTAAAAAAAATATCAGGGGGGGAGGTGGTAGGCAAAAAGGAAAAAAAAAATGTCTGAAAAGGCACTCTTGGGGGGCTAGTAATGGAAAAAGGTTGAGAAACACTGATCTAAAATGAGAAAACACAAAGTCATAGAGTAGTAACTACTCTAGAGAGTTCCTGCACAAAGTAATATGCAGGGTATGGTTACCAGTCATTGAAGCAGAGTATTACCTGCCTTTCTTTGCTCCTCACACAAGCTGTTCTATATAAAATGAACTCTGAAAATAAGTTAATGAACAAGCAAGTCTATATGTTGAATAAGCCACTGAAATTTCAACATTTGTTACTATTCTTCACATCTTAAGACCTATTTAATAACCCCAACAAAATTATACCTCAACTATAACTCAACTTTAACAATTAAAATACTTACTTTCTTCCTGCATCCGAGCTAGAATCTGTACATCGGTTACATCATTTAGCTTATAATTGGATCCAATTGAATCTTCATCTAATTCTGAAGCACTTAACTCACTGTCTATAGAGGATTGAGGGCTGAGTGGAGGATTTCTGTCTGATGAACTTTTCAAATTACCTTAAAAAAAAAAAAGATTTGAAATTTAGTTAAACAAAAACTGAAAAAACATGTTATAATTAATTTTATATTAAATCTTTGATCCAGTTCACCATTATTCTGCTTTTTTTGTTTAAAAAATTTCCAAATATTGAAATTAAAAATTGACCTTAGTAAGAATGAAGAGGGATGGAGCACCTGGCTGGCTCAGCAGTGCAGTGTGTGACTCTTATCTCAGAGTTGAAAATTTGAGCTCCAAGTTGGGTGAAAAGATCACTTAAAAAAACAAAAAATAAAATCTTAAAAAAAAAAAAAGAATAAAGAAGACTATAGGGTCTCCTTCGTATGTTATGGCATAAAAACAGAACATTTTAACTATAAATTATCTATCCTCTTATGAAACAATTAAGCTTTTACCACAGTGCTTGGCAAGTAGGTAGTGTCCAATACATGTTAGAGGATTCCAACTTTATAAGACAGCCAGTGGAACTGCTTATCAACAGATGAATTTATGATGTGTTTTCTCCTCTCAAAGTTACTCGTTATTTTTTTCCCTGAATAAAAGCATCTACTTTTCCTAAGCAAGAAAACTATAATTTGAGGAAAATCAAGATTCCTTAGAGATTTAGGAACAAACCAAAAAAGAACACTATGCTATTTTTCCTACATTATGCCATGTTTACAAAATTCCTTTGTCAAACTAGTAATGGGGATCCAAAGAGCCCTCTGAAGTTCAGCAGTGAAGCACAAAGATGGAATAAAGAAAATAAATAGATTAAAAAAAGCATTTAATCACTCCAAACAAAAAGGGGGGTAGAAGATAGGTCAGAGGAATAAAGGATATACTTATTAACTTATAAAATAATAATTCATTTAGTTAAAATAGTTTAAATATTTCTTTAGTTATAAATAATAACTTATTTCTAAGGAAATGCTTTCATCAGATCACCAACTTCTGGTGAAGCATAAAATCCTGACACTGTACTAATATTTCTAACACAGACATTTGAAATGCTTGCTTCCCAGAACTCTTTACCGTATAAGTCAGCTTTCATGGACTGTTATATGTAATTGATGAATCCCTAAATTCTACACCTGAAACCAACTTTACCATATATGTTAACTAGAATTTAAATAAAAACTTGAAAAGAAAAAGTCAGCTCCAACATGAAAGGAATATAAGTCAGAATTAATGTGTACATTATGAAGAAGAACACAGTACATATGATAGGAAAAGTACAAGGTCAAGCTCAAATAATGCCCAAATCAAATTCTCTATATTAAACAAATATTCTTAGGATGCAGTCATGGGTGAAATAAATGGCAGCAAGTAACAACTTACGTACAAAGCAAACAGCAGGATCAAAACAGTCAACAGCACCGGTCAAAAATGTGACGTGGTTAACAATAACCTTAATTTTTAAGGAAGCTGAAATAATTAGCCATAACAGCAGCAGCAGTAAGAGTTAACCAGTGACTGAATTCCGAAGAACAGTAAGTTAGAGAGAACACATCAGTCACAGAACCACAGTAAACATTCTTTCCCTGAGTTACAGCAGTCTATCCCTCCCCTATCATTTAGGGCTCCACTATGTCGGCACATTTCACATATGGCCTTCCACTATTTGTTAAGTGCAATATCAAAGCTTATTAAATAAAGCTTGAATTGTTTAACAAAGTAAGTGAAAATAAGAGCTCTTATTTTCAGTGACGGTGGGTGACTCAGTTGATTAAGTGGCTGCCTTTTGCTCAGGTCATGATCCCAGGGTCTTGGATCAAGTCCTGCATCCAGCTCCTGGTTCACTGAAGAGTCTGCTTCTCCCTCTGCCTGCCACTTCCCCTGCTTGTGTGCTCTCTCTCTCTGACAAAGAAATAAAATCTTAAAAAAGGAAAAAAAAGGAAAATGCTATTTAAACAAAAAGAGCTCTTATTTTTAGCTTTTACAGCCCAATCAAGCTATTCGGCAAGCATCTACTGGCCAAAAGAATCAAGAGCTCGTTAATCTAATCAAGCAAGATCTACAAACTTTTGAGTACTTGCTAAAAAAACCTTCGTGGATGTAACCTGGTTTATCTGTATCCCTGGGACCTAGAATAGTACCTGGTGCTCCTCACTGGTATTTTCTCTAAGCACTTAAAAGTTTCATAAATAAAAGAACTTGAACAACTGATGATTATGTTATTTTTGAGGTAGGGCAATAAATTCCTTAATTATTCCATTTCATTTTCTCCTTACCTGAATTTCCAGGAAGTATTAGCTGTTTGACTATAGGAGGTCGCACTGGGGTTGAGGATGGAGAATTGAAACCACTGCTGTATGGGCTACTTGCATTCGGACTGTAAGGACTTGTGTAACTCATGGAGTTGAAAGGATTATTATATAAATTCTGCCTCTTGAGAGCTGTGTTAATGAGAAGGGGAGAAATCAAATTTAATAACTGAGAAAAGTTAACATTTTACTTAAAAATTTTTCTTATTGGAAAATTCATTTAAGTCATTATCTCAATTTAAATACAGAAACATTCTTATAGTAGCAGGAGAAAATACATCGAATTAGGAATTCCAACAATATATTTCCATTACCTTCAATTGTGCTATGTAAATAAAACAGCAGCCACACCGAACAACAAAAATAACATCACAGGAAGACTATCTTCTCAACAAACTATTAGCCATTAAATTAATTTACTTCTATCTTGTTGGAAAGTTTGTTCCAATTGTATTAACCCTGAATAGCCTTAAAAAAAAAGATGAGTGAAAAACTATATTTGTGTTTTCTCATTTTTCTTTTTCTTTCTTTTTTTTTTTTTTTTTAAGATTTTATTTATTTATTTGACAGAGATCACAAGTAGGCAGAGAGGCAGGCAGAGAGAGAGAGAGGAGGAAGCAGGCTCCCTGATGAGCAGAAAGTTGGATGTGGGGCTCGATCCCAGTACCCTGGGATCATGACCTGAGCCGAAGGCAGAGGCTTTAACCCACTGAGCCACCCAGGCACCCCCTCATTTTTCTATAACAAGCATGTACTGCAAAGACAAAGGAAAAAAACCCTATGAAATGAGATTTAAAAACAGTCTTTCCAGGGGTGCCTGGGTGGCTCAGTTAGTTAAGTTAAAGGCAGTTAAAACTGCCTTCAGCTCAGGTCGTGATTCCAGGGTCCTGGAATCATCAGGCTCTCTGCTCAGGGGGGAAGCCTGCTTCTCCCTCTCCTCTGCCTGCTGCACCCCCCTGCTTGTGCTCTTCCGCTTTGACAAATCAATAAATAAAATTTAAAATAAATAAATAAATAAGGGACTCCTGGGTGTCTCAGTCAGTTAAGCCTCTGTCTTCAGCTCAGGTCATGATCTCAGGGTCCTGGGACAGAGTCCAGCACTGGGTTCCCTGCTCAGTAGGGAGCCTGCTTCTCCCTCTGCCTGCCGCTCCCCCTGCTTGTGCTCTCTCTTTCTTGCCCTGACAAATAAATAAATAAAAATCTTAAAAAAAAATAAAATAAAAAAGTCTTTCCAATGTTTGGATTTTTAAAAAAATAATAAAGAAAGATTGACTACTTAGTCCAGGTTAAGGTCAAACATGTGAGAATTCTTTTTTTTTTTTAAGATTTTATTTATTTGACACAGAGATATCATAAGTAGGCAGAGAGGCAGGCAGAGAGAAAGGGGGAAGCAGGCTCCCTGCTGAGCAGAGAGCCCGACTTGGGGCTCGATCCCAGGGCCCTGAGATCAGGACCTGAGCCGAAGGCAGAGGCTTAACCCACTGAGCCACCCAGGCGCCCAGAGAATTCTCTTTTTAAAAAGAAAAAAGCCTCCCCCAGCCCCAGTATTCTGACCCAAGAATACTTCTGCCAAAAGAGGGAAAAAAATTTATGCTATGCATATAAAATTATAGAAAAGTACCAAAGTAGAACTAAGATACTGAGTACAATTATATACAAGAAATACACTTAAAATATTTATTTCCTCTATTCTATTCTAAAATCCATAGCTTATTCAATACTTCAACCTCTGGCAAAGCAATATGTAGAACATATAGAGAAATGGGACATGGCATTACTTTTTAAGAGGCTTACAACCAAGTAGTGCAGGCAGAAAAAAAACAATGATTTCAGGGCAAAATGAAACACGTTTACTATCATAACGGTGTAAGGGGTTGTGGAACTTTTGAGATAAGAGTACTTCATTACAATTGAGAGAAACCAGGTAAGCCTTTTTGGAATGAAGCACTGGAGCAGTCTTGAAGAGGATGAGCAGCAATTTGATAGACACTGAAAATGAGCAAAGATTGTGCTTTCATCTGTGTTTATAATAAGAACAAAAGCAGTGCCTTGAAAGTACAGAATATGTTCAGGGAGAAAGAGTGAGTAATATAGAAAGGTAAAGCACACAGCTGAGGGATAAAACAGGAAAATCCAGCTGGGCTAGGTCACAGAAGTCCTGGAAACCATGCTTAGTAGAATGAAGTTTATTCATATCAGTGAATTTTGAGCAAGAGTAATATGATGCAATCACTTTAAGAAGAAAATCGATGGACATTTTTATGTTGAATAGATTGGACTGAACTAGGCAGTAGAGGTGACAAATATAAAAGAGAAAAAAGAAGAATAGGTATTAAAAACTAGAAGGACTACTAAAGGAAACAAAGTAAGATGTCTCTTTAAAGTTTCTGATTTACCTACTGAGAAGAGTAGTACTTTGGAGAGAAGGAGCATGTTTTCTGTCTAGATTTTCTGTTTAGTTGGATGATGTAGTAGAAGCTGGACAATGAGGTTTTGTCCATACTCACCATGAGACAACATGCCACACTTTACACATATTTAGGATGTAGTATGTGCCATGATCTCAGAAATACACATCTGAGCAGAAATTGGGGTGCTAATTTCTCCCCCTTTACTCTTTGATCTCATTTTAAGCTTATTCTCTTCTATTTGGTTATTTAATCACCAGTATTTCAAGTCCTCAGCCCTTTTATCTTCTCACTCTATGCCATATTCCTTCTCCTAAGAAATCTCATTCATACCCATGACATCAGTTATTATCTGTATTCCAAAAACTCGCCATTATTTGTATCTCCAGTCCTAAGCTTTCCTGGACTTCAGTCCCGTATGTGTTGCCCATTTAATGTCTCCTCCATGGGTCTGGCGAATGCACTTCAGAGCCAACATTTCCAAATTCAAACTCATGATTTTCCCGCTAACATTGAATTCTCTTTCTGAGTGTACTATCTCAGAATGATTAATAACATTCATGCTGTTACACAAGCTGGAAACCTAGATCATTGTCGATATTTCTGCCACATGTCCTCAAATCTGGTTCATTCATTTTTCCTACCACATCTTTTCATCTCCACTACCATCAACACACACTGCCCAGCTGTTACTATCAACCCCCTTAAAAGCACCCTATATTCATTCACTTTTGGCCCTTTTCAATCTACTTTCCATACTACAGCTAAGCAACCTTAGCCAAACTGCAAACCTGATCATGTCTTCCTGCCCATACACACTACACCCTTGAATAAAACTCTCCAATATCTTTCTATTGCTTTTAGAATAAAACATAATCTATAAGGCCTTACAAAGTCTGGCTCCTGTGTATCTTTCTGGCCATACCTCAGATCTCTCCCTTCCTTAGTCTTCTGCAGCCACATGCTGGCTTGTTCCAGGTCGTCAAATGTGGGCCATACTGCCCCCAACATGCTCCCAGACCTCCCACAGGGCCTTTGCACATGCTGTCTTCTCTACTTGGAATACCTTTCTCCCTCTTTCGCCTTCCCCCTTAAATCACTCACATCTTTCTGAATCTTTAGGATTCAGGTCAAACATTGCTTCCTAAGTAAAAACTCCCATTTCTCCAAGCTCAAAGCAGTAGGCACCATTCTTTCATTACAAATCACCAGTTACAAAAATTATTTGTATTAGCACATTTCCCCTAGTAGATGACAAACTCCACGAGTTCAGGTACAGTGTTAGTTTTTCCTCATCATGTATCCTCTATCCTTTCCTCAAAGTCTGATACACACCAGACTCTCAGTAAATATTAACTGAATATATACATGATGAATAAGATTAATTTTTTTAGAGATTTTATTTATTTGATAGAGATTACAAGCAGTCAGAGAGGCAGGCAGAGAGAGAGGAGGAAGCAGGTTCCCCACTGAGCAGAGAGCCCGCTGTGGGGCTCGATCCCAGAACCTGAGACCATGACCTGAGCCGAAGGCAGAGGCTTTAACCCACTGAGCCACCCAGGTGCCCCGAATAAGATTAATCTTAACAGAGGATCTGGATACCTTATGAGTGGATGAAATAATAAAAACAGAAGGAATCCAGGAAAAAGAGTCATGGGTCACCATAAACTTAAAAGGCAGGCAGATGGGGGACAGGGAACTAGGAAATTGAATGGATACAGAATTTTAGTATGGGATGGTGAAAAAGTTCTGGAGCTGCACAGTGCTGATGGATGCAGAGCAATGTGCATATACTTAATGCCACTGAGCTGTATATTTAAAAAAAGACTGAAGCGGGAAATTTTATGTTATATAAATGTTACCATAATGAAGAAAGTTGGACAAAGAAAGAAGAACCTCCAAAAAAGACTTCAAAGAAAACAGCAGGGAGGATAAGAAAGGGCAAAAAAATATAATGCACTATCATAAAAGAATAAGAGAAGAACATCTTAGGGACAAGAAGTAGCACAGTGCGGAGAAGCTGAGTGTGACAGAGCAGAACCTATTCTATTAGAATATAGTAGCTATATTTCCAGGGAGCTCTGCCTTATCAAAGAAATACATCTGAAAAATAATCTCCTACGAATTTGGAAAAAGGGGGGAATTTAGGACAAAGGTTCAAACTTGCAATAACCAAGTTATTCTTCTTTTAAATATACATTACATTTGTAGCTGTAGCTCCTGCTCTCTTTGTAACCATAAACTCTAACCACTGTTAAATCCAGGACATGATTACACCTCATTCAAGAGTAACAGTTTCTCTTACACACTACTATCTTTAATACCTTGTTATATAATAAAGCAACAAGCTACTCCCTCAAATTGCTATTTTAGAGGTGCTATTTTGGTTTTCTCCTTCTAGGTGCAACTTAACTATTTACCAATTCTTACTGGTTCCTATTTCTTAGGATGTTTTAATTTTTTTTTTTTTAAGATTTCATTCATTCACCTGACAGACAGAGATCACAAGTAGGCAGAGAAGCAGGCAGAGAGAGGAGGAAGCAGGCTGCATGCCAAGCAGAGAGCCGGATGTGAGGTCCGATCCCAGGATCCCAGAACCCTGGGATCACGACCTGAGCCTAAGGCAGAGGCTTTAACCCACTGAGCCACCCAGGCGCCCTCTCTTAGGATGTTTTAAACCAGGGTCTAATAAACTATATAGCCTGTGAGCCAAATCTAACCCATCATCTCTTTTGGTAAATAAAGTTTTACTGGAACACACCCATGCCCATTCATAGTTCACAAAGCCTAAGATGCTTACTACCTGGCTATTTACAGAAAAAGCCTGCCAACTCTTGTTTTATAGGTTTATTTAACTATTATCTGCCACACCCATTAGAGTACAAGCTCTGGTCTATTTTATTCATTGCAATACCCTAAGAGCTGAGAACAATACACGGCACATAATAGGTTATGAACATATAGTACTGAAAGATAAAAATTCCTAACTATAAAATACACTTACATTATTTCTAAGATGAGACAGAGAACTAGAAAGTTGTTAGTAAAGATTTTTTATTAATCATTTTTATTAACATATAATGTATTATTTGCCCCAGGGGTACAGGTCCGTGAATCATCAGGCTTACACACTTCACAGCACTCACCGTAGCACAAACCCTCCCCAATGTCCATAACTCCACCACCCTCTCCATACCCTCCCTTCCCCCAGCAACCCTCAGTTTGTTTTGTCAGATTAAGAGTCTCTAAGGGTTTGTCTCCCTCCCGATCCCATCTTGTTTGATTTTTTCTTTCCCTACCCCCCACAGCCCCCAACCCTGCCTCTCAAATTCCTCATATCAAGGAGATCAAATGATAATTGTCTTTCTCTGACTTATTTTGCTCAGCATAATACCCTCTAGTTCCATCCATGTCATTGCAAATGGCAAGATTTCATTTCTTTTGATGGCTGCATAGCATTCCATTATATATAATATACCACATCTTTATCCATTCATCTGTTGATGGACATCTAGGTTCTTTCCATAGTTTGGCTATTGTGGACATTGCTGCTATAAACATTCGGGTGCATGTGCCTCTTCGGATCACTACATTTGTATCTTTAAGGTAAATACCCAGTAGTGTGATTGCTGGGTCGTAGGGTAGCTCTATTTTAACTTTTTGAGGAACCTCCATACTGTTTTCCAGAGTGGCTGCACCAGCTTGCATCCCCACCAACAGCATAGGAGGGTTCCCCTTTCTATACATCCTCACCAGCATCTGTTGTTTCCTGACTTGTTAATGTTAGCCATTCTGACTGGTGTGAGGTGCTATCTCATTGTGGTTTTGATTTGTATTTCCCTGACGCCAAGCACTTCTTCATCTGTCTGTTGGCCATCTGGATGTCTTCTTTGCAGAAATGTCTGTTCATGTCCTCTGCCCATTTCTTGATTGGATTATTTCTTTGGGTGTTGAGTTTGATGAATTCTTTTTTGTTTGTTTTAATTTTACTTATTTATTTGACAGACAGAGATCACAAGTAGGTGGAGAGAAGAGGGAGAAGCAGGCTCCCTGTTGAGCAGAGAGCCTGATGCGGGGCTCGATCCCAGGACTGTGGGATCACGACCTGCGCTGAAGGCAGAGGCTTTAACCCACTGAGCTACCCAGGTGCCCCAAGTTTGATAAATTTTTTATAGAATTGGGATACTAGCCCTTTATCTGATATGCTGTTTGCAAATATCTTCTCCCATTCTGTCAGCTGTCTTCTGGTTTTGTTGACTGTTTCCTTTGCTGTGCAAAAGCTTTTGATCTTGATGAAGTCCCAATAGTTCATTTTTGCCCTTGCTTCCCTTGCCACTGGCAATGTTCCAAGGAAGAAGTTGCTGCAGCTGAAGTCGAAGAGGTTGCTGCCTGTGTTCTCCTCAAGGATTATGATGGATTCCTTTCTTACACTGAGGTCCTTCATCCATTTTGAGTCTATTTTCGTGTGTGGTGTAAGGAAATGGTCCAATTTCATTTTTCTGCATGTGGCTGTCCAATTTTCCCAACACCATTTGTTGAAGAGGCTGTCTTTTTTCCATTGGACATTCTTTCCTGCTTTGTCAAAGATTAGTTGACCATAGACTTGAGGGTCTATTTCTGGGCTCTCTATTCTGTTCCATGGTCTATGTGTCTGTTTTTGTGCCAGTACCATACTGTCTTGATGATGACAGCTTTGTAACAGAGCTTGAAGTCTGGAATTGTGATGCCACCAACTTTGGCTTTCTTTTTTGATATTCCTTTGGCTATTCGAGGTCTTTTCTGGTTCCATATAAATTTTAGATTTGTTCCATTTCTTTGAAAACAGTGGATGGTATTTTGATAGGGATTGCATTAAACATGTAGATTGTTTTAGGTAGCATAGACATTTTCACAATATTTGTTCTTCCAATCCATGAGCATGGAATATTTTTCCATTTCTTTGTGCCTTCCTCAATTTCTTTCATGAGTACTTTATAGTCTTCTGAGTATAGATTCTTTGCCTCTATGGTTAGGTTTATTCCTAGGTATCTTATGGTTTTGGGTACAATTGTAAATGAGATCGACTCCTTAATTGCTCTTTCTTCTGTCTTGGTGTATAGACATGCAACTGATTTCTGTGCATTGATTTTATATCCTGACACTTTACTGAATTCCTGTACAAGTTCTAGCAGTTTTGGAGTGGAGTCTTTTGGGTTTTCCATGTTAAGGATCATATCATCTGCAAAGAGTGAGAGTTTGACTTCTTTGACAATTTGGACGCCTTTAATTTCTTTTTGTTGTCTGATTGCTGAGGCTAGGACTTCTAGTACTATATTGAATAGCAGTGGTGATAGTGGACATCCTTGCTGTGTTCCTGACCTTAGCGGAAAAGCTCTCAGTTTTTCTCCATCGAGAATGATATTCGAGGTGGGTTTTTCATAGATGGCTTTGATGATATTGAGGTATGTGCCCTCTATCCCTACACTTTGAAGAGTTTTGATCCAAGAATAGCTGCTGTACTTTCTTGAATGCTTTTTAAGCATCTATTGAAAGTATCATATGGTTCTTGTCCCTTCTTTTATTAATGTATTGTATCACATTGACTGATTTGCAGATGTTGAACCAACCTTGCAGCCCCGGAATAAATTCCACTTGGTCGTGGTCAATAATCCTTTTAATGTACTGTTGGATCCTACTGGCTAGTATTTTGGTGAGAATTTTTGCATCTGTGTTCATCAAGGATATTGGTCTGTAATTCTCTTTTTTGATGGGGTCTTTGTCTGGTTTTGGGATCAAGGTAATGCTGGCCTCATAAAATGAGTTTGGAAGTTTTCCTTCCATTTCTATTTTTTGAAACAGTTTCAGGAGAATAGGTATTAATTCTTTTTGAAATGTTTGGTAGAATTCCCCTGGGAAGCCATCTGGCCCTGGGCTTTTTGGGGACATTTTTGTTTGTTGGGAGATTTCTGATGAGTGCTTTAATCTCCTTACTGGTTATGGGTCTGTTCAGGTTTTCTATTTCTTCCTGGTTCAGTTGTTTTTATTTCTCTAGTGTTGGTTGTGATCTCTCCTCTTTCATTCATGATTTTATTTATTTGGGTCTTTCCTTCTCTTTTTGATAAGTCTGGCCAGGGGTTATCAATCTTATTAATTCTTTCAAAGAACCAGCTCTTAGTTTTGTTGATTTGTTCTACCATTTTTTTGGTTTCTATTTCATTGATTTCTTCTCTGATCTTGAGTATGTCTTTTCTTCTGCTGGGTTTAGGCTTTCTTTGCTGTTCTTTCTCCAGCTCCTTTAGGTGCAGGGTTAGGCTGTGTACTTGAGACCTTTCTTGTTTCTTGAGAAAGGCTTGTATCGCTATATACTTTCCTCTTAGGACCGCCTTTGCTGTGTCCCACAGATTTTGAACAGTTGTGTTTTCATTTGTTCCCATGAATTTTTTTTCAGTTCTTTTTTTTTTTTTTAAAGATTTTATTTATTTATTTGACAGACAGAGATCACACAAGTAAGCAGAGAGGCACGCAGAGAGGGGAGGGGAGAAGCAGGCTCCCTGCCAAGCAGAGAGCCTGATGCGGGACTCGATCCCAGGATGCTGGGATCATGACCCGAGCCGAAGGCAGCGGCTTAACCCACTGAGCCACCCAGGCATCCCTCAGTTCTTCTTTAATTTCCTGGTTGGCCCGTTCATCTTAAGTTGGATGCTCTTCAGCCTCCAAGTATTTGAGTTCTTTCCAACTTTCCTCTCATGATTGAGTTCTAGCTTCAGAGCATTGTGATCTGAAAATATGCAGGGAATGATCCCAAACTTTTGCTACTGGTTGAGACCTGATTTGTGACTCAGGATGTGACCTATTCTGGAGAATGTTCCATGTGCACTAGAGAAGAATTTGTATTCTGTTGCTTGGGATGGAATGTTCTGAATATATCCGTGATGTCCATCTGGTCCAGTGTGTCATTTAAGGCCTTTATTTCCTTGTTGATCTTTTGCTTGGATGATCTGTCCATTTCAGGGAGGGGGTGGGTGTTAAAGGTTCCCTACTATTATTGTATTATTGTTGATGTGTTTCTTTGGATTTTGTTATTAATTGGTTTATATAGTTGGCTGCTCCTATGTTAGGGGCATAGATATTTAAAATTGTTAGATCTTCTTGTTGGACAGACCCTTTGATTATGATATAGTATCCTTCCTCATCTCTTATTATAGTCTTTGACTTAAAATCTAATTGATCTGATACAAGGATTGCCACCCCAGATTTCTTTTGATGTCTATTAGCATGGTAAATTGTTTTCCACCCCCTCACTTTAAATCTGGAGGTGTCTTTGGGTCTAAAATGAGTTTCTTATAGATAGCATATTGATTGATGGGTTTTGTTTTTTTTATCCATTCTGATACCCTGTGTCTTTTGATTGGGGGCATTTAGCCCATTTACATTCAGGGTAACTACTGAAAGATATGAATTTAGTGCCACTGTATTGCCTATAAGGTGACTGTTACTGTATACTGTCTCTGTTCCTTTCTGGTCTACTACTTTTAGGCTCTCTCTTTGCTTAGAGGACCCCTTTCAATATTTCCTGTAGGGCTGGTTTGGTGTTGACAAATTCTTTTAGTTTCTGTTTGTCCTGGAAGCTTTTTAATCTCTCCTTCTATTTTCAGTGATAGCCTAGCTGGATATAGTATTCTTGGCTGCATGTTTTTCTCATTTAGTGCTCTGAATATATCATGCCAGTTCTTTCTGGACTGCCAGGTGTCTGTGGATAAGTTTGGGGCCAATCTAGTATTTTTACCATTGTACGTTACAAACTTCTTGTCCTGAGCTGCCTTCAGGATTTTCTCTTTGTCACTAAGACTTGTAAATTTTATTATTAGATGATGGGGTGTGGACCTATTTTTATTGATTTTGAGGGGGGATTTTCTGTGCCTCCTGGATTTTGATGCTTGTTCCCTTTGCCATATTAGGGAAATTCTCTACTATAATTCGCTCCAATGTATCTTCTGCCCCCCTCTCTCTTTCTTCTTCTTCTGGAATCCCAATTATTCTAATATTGTTTCATCTTACAGTATCCCTTATCTCTCAAATTCTTCCCTTGTGGTCCAGTAGTTTTTTTGTCTCTCTTTTGCTCAGTTTCTTTATTTTCTGTCATTTGGTCTTTTATATTGCTAATTCTCTCTTCTGCCTCATTTATCCTAGCAGTAAGAGTCTCCATTTTTTATTGTACCTCATTAATAGCTTTTTTTAAATTTCAGCTTGGTTAGATTTTAGTTCTCTTATTTCTCCAGAAAGGGCTTTTGTTTTTCCAGACAGGGTTTCTCTAATATCTTCCATGCCTTTTTGAGCCCAGCTAGCCCCTTGAGAACCGTCATTCTGAACTCTAGATCTGACATATTACCAACATCTGTACTGATCAGGTCCCTAGCCTTTGGTACTGCCTCTTGTTTTTTCTTTTCTTTTCTTTTTTTTTTTGTGGTGAGTTTTCCGCCTTGTCATTTTATCCAGATAAGAATATATGAACATGAGAATAAAATACTAAAAGGGTGGCAGAGACCCCAGAAAAATGTACGCTAACCAAGTCAGAAGAGACCCCCAAATCAGGGGTAGGGGAGAAGAAAGGGGGTAAAAAGAAATAAAAAAAAAAAGAAAAGAAAAACATATATATTAGACTGGTGAATAGAACAGAGACACCCACTTGATTTTAGGTATATTTTGGTCTCTTAGGAGAAACTACCTCCCAAAATTTTAAAGAAAGAAAAACTTAAAAAAAAAAAAAGAAAGAAAAACTTATATATACAAAAATAAGGGTAAACACGATGAAGGGATGGAATATGACTGGAAAGATGAAAATTAAAAAAAACATTCTAGAAAAGGAATTGATAATGTACATTGGTTGGAAAAAAGAAAGGAAAAAAAGTGGAGAGAATTTGCTGAGGCTGGAGACTAGAACACAGCTCTGTGCTAGATCTGGGGTATATTTTTATCTATTAGAAGAAATTGTACTCCAAATTTTTTTAGGAAAAAAAAACAAAACCTTATATGTATACAAAAAATAAAGTTAAATACAATGAAGGATTAAATATGACTATAATAATGAAGGTTTAAGAAGATTTCTTTTTAGGGGTGCCTGGGTGGCTCAGTGGGTTAAAGCCTCTGCCTTCGGCTCAGGTCATGATCTCAGGGTCCTGGGACTGAGCCCCGCATTGGGCTCTCTGCTCAGCGGGGAGCCTGCTTCCCCCCCAACCTGCCTGCCTCTCTGCTTGTGATCTCTCTCTCTGTCAAATAAATAAATAAAATCTTAAAAAAAAAAAAAAAGATTTCTTTTTAGAAAAGTATTGTTAAGATAAACTAGTTAAAAAAGTTAAAGGAGGAAAGAGGAAAAGTTAAAAAAATAGAATAAAAAAATAAAATTCAAAAATTTTAGTTAACTTGCAAGACTAAAGGATCATGGGGAAAAAGCCATGAATTCCATGCATTCCTTTCCCCTAGCTCTGAAGTTCCGCTGTTCTCCTTGATTGGTGAGCTTGGTCTTGGCCAGATGTTCTTGCTGATCTTCTGGGGGAGGGGCCTGTTGTAGTAATTCTCAAATGTGTTTGCCCAAGGTGGAACTGCACCGCCCTTGCCCTTAGCCAAGGCTAAGTAATCTGTTCGAGTTGGCTCTCAGAGCTTTTGTTCCCTGAACACTTTCCACAGAGCTTTGGAGGACAGGAATGAAAATGACGGCCTCCCAATCTCTGGCCCAGAGGAGCCAAGAGCTTGGGGCTCCACTCCTCAGTGCCCTTGGAGAAAAGCGATCAATCACTCCCATCTCCCTGGTCTCCAGCCTTGTTCCAAGCTCACCCAGTATGTGAACAAGCATTTCTGTTTCTGGTGCATGGCCCTGTTTGGAGTCTCCATACCCAGAAGATTCCTGCCATGCTGCTCTCCTGGCAGAGGAAGGTGGGTCTCCCCGGATCTGCCACTTGTGGGGTCCCTGCTCAAAGAGCAATGTCCAGACTGCTGGATCATGGTTTAAGGTAACCCCAAGCTGAGCGCTCACTCCTCGGCTCGGTCTCTGTAGTCGGCTTCCTTGCTCTGATACCTGCAAGCTCTACTACACTCAGACATCCCTGATCCTTCTGTGATCCTGTGGGACCTGAGACCACACTATCCCCACAAGGGCTCTACCCCTGCTTAGCCTCTGGAGCGATGTCCCTCAGTGGAGCAGATTTCTAAAAGTTCAGATTTTGTGTTCCATTGCTCCACTACTTCCTGGGTGCCGGCCCCTACCCCCTACTCTTCCTGTTGCTTCGGATTCACTTCTCCATACATCCTACCTTTCAGAAAGTGGTCAATTTTCTGGTCCTAGAATTGCTGCTCTTCTTCTCTTCAACCTCCTGTTGGGTTTGTAGGTATCTGGAATGGTCTGATAACTATCTAGCTGAACTCCTGCAACCTTATGTCATCTCAGTCTGCTACTCCTCTGCCATCTTGACTCTTTTCCCCACATTTGACCAAGATGTTTTTTTTTTTAAAGATTTTATTTATTTATTTGGCAGACAGAGATCACAAGTAGGCAGAGAGGCAGGCAGAGAGAGAGGAGGAAGCAGGTTCCCCGCTGAGCAGACAGCCCGATACGGGGCTCGATCCCAGGACCCTGGAATCATGACCTGAGCCGAAGGCAGAGGCTTTAACCCACTGAGCCACCCAGGCGCCCCGACCAAGATTTAGATGTTTTAATAAACATCTAAATAGGGGCGCCTGGGTGGCTCAGTTGTTAAGCATCTGCCTTCGGCTCAGGTCATGATTCTGGGGTCCTGGGACCAAGCCCTGCATTGGGCTCCCTGCTGAGTGGGAATCCTGCTTCTCCCTCTCCCACTCCCCCTGCTTGTGTTCCTTCTCTTGCTGTGTCCCTGTCAAATAAATAAATAAAATCTTTAAAAAAATAAAAAATAAACATCTAAATAATATCACCTAGGGGCACCTGGGTGGTTCTCAGTGGGTTAAACATCTGACTCTTGATTTCGGCTCAGGTCTTGATCACAGGGCCATGAGATAAGCACCACTCTGGGCTCTGAGGAGTGAGGAGTCTGCTTGAGATTCTCTCCCTCTTCCTCTGCTCACACATGTGTGTATGTGCACATGTGCTCTCTCAATAGATAAATCTTTAAATAATATCACCTAACTGGAATGAGTTAGAAATTTTCTAGTTATTTCAAATTGTCTACTACCTTGTCTACGTATTTCTAATAATATCTTATGAATATAATTTAAATCAAACTCCAGGATATAATTCTAAAAACACTTAATATTCAGAAAAAACATTTATAGTCTATGACCACACCACTCTGAACACACCAATCTTGTCTGGTCTTGGAAGCTAAGCAGGGTCAGGCCTGGTTAGTACTTAGAGGGGAGAAAAACATTTTTAAAAATTACATAAAAGCGTTTCCTTTTTAAAAAAGGATCCCCCACACAAGGAAAAAGTAACAATTTGGTGTCGAAACAGATTCAGAAGCTCTATAATCACATCTTATGCTATTTCCATATAATAACCACTACTTGTAGCCAACCAAGCTATGCTTTATCGTATGCCGGTTTGACTGTTTAGTCTCCCTTTTGTCTTCCCCGAACATTTTCAGCTTACACTCTAATAAGAGCACAATTTCAACAGTTAAGTAAAATAAGCAATTTTAAGTACATGGCTATCAAGTAAACACAAGGCAAAACAAAAAACAAAACAGAAAACCTATTTAGGATGAGTAATCACACATCAGTTCCTCACTACATAAGTATTCCAAAAAACAGTAACATTCTTAAGAGACTGAAATTCCAAGAAAGAGTCAATAATATTTTTCCTACATTTCTACCCACACTGGCATGTTATATTAAATGCCATAAGTATTGACAGAAACATTCTGTCAGCTTTGTGAGTGCTATTAAACAAAAGAGCATAAAAGCAATCTGAACTAAAATGCCAAGTTAGAAACAAAAAACCAGGGAAGGAAAATGAATGCGTTTATTAAGTACCTACTATGAGCCAGAGAAACATGTTACGTTCTTGCATAATAAACATTATCATCTAGTCCTTAAAATAACTACACAAAGTTCATCATTCTTACGAGAGAACTGAGTTCACGGAAGTTAAATAATGCTCAGAGTCACTCAGTAGCTACGTGCTAGAGTGAGAATGATGTCTCTTAGGTTCTCAGCCTGTACCTTTCTACCACATCAGAATTTTCCCCAAGGGTAGTGAGATGATTTTAGGTGATACAAATCTATTTTTTTTAACAGTTATTTGTTTTAACTTGTGTTGGGAGAAAAAATCATATAAAACCCGTTGTTTCATAGAAAATTTTTTTAAAGATTTTTTTTTTTTAATTTATTCATTTGAGAGAGAAAGAGAGAGCGAGTGAGCTCATGAGCAGGAGAGAGTGTCAGAGGGAGAAGCAGACTCCCAGCTGAGCAAGGAGCCTGATCTGGGACTCCATCCCAGGACCCCAGGACCATGACCTGAGCCGAAGGCAAACACTTAATCAACTGAGCCACCTGGGTGCTCCCATGGATATTAATTTTTAGGATAAAGTGAAATAAAAATGAAAAGATTGGGGGACAAAAGCTATTAAGTAATAGCACAGGGTTATGTGCATATGGAAAAACTCATGATGGCATACACAACGAGATTCAAAAAACACTATCAAAGAAAGAACAGCCTTCCTAAAAACATACCCACTCAACATTTATCTGTTTTTTTATTAAAGAAAGAGATCAATTTAAAAGTAAAGTTATAGACATACCTGACATAGTTTGATCAAGTTTGTGGATAAGAGACTTTTTAGCACATTCAACATCAGGACTTGGGTAATCCAAAACTTGCCTGCACCAAACTAATGGGCTAACTGACTTCTGCATTGGTGTAAGTTTTTTCTTTGGTGATGAATACAGCCTAGAAGAAAACAAAAACATAAGGGTAGCATTCATTATTAAGCATAAGGTCATAAGATAGAGATCCTTTTGGACAGATTTAAATTGGGAGAGGGGCACTATACTTGTCATAGATTGTCTTCAAAATCATCCACATTTTACTTCATGCATAAAAAGAAAATGACACTAAAATAAACCAAATTTAAAATTTCAAATAAGCCCAAATGAAGCCAACTGTCCAATCCTAAAATATGTCTTATTTTTCTTGTAGTCTCATTACAAAAAACTGTGAGTAAACATCTGTCTTTACAATAGTTAATTCTGTTTTCACTAGTATTTAGCCAACTCCTTAATATAACCATATCATTAAGTATTGTCTAGGAGACAGAATGAAGAGATAAATACCTTGTTTTCCACCTCCCAGTCCCATTCCTACCACAAACCACACAAAAATCTACTATTAGTGATTCAATCCTTTTAGTTAAGCAGTACACACTCTATAGTCCTCTTTTCAAGCTATGATACATCAGAGAAAAGCAAAACTTTAAATCCTTAATAACTTAATATGAATCCATTTATGAAATTTATGTCAGTCTCGGGAAAGAATAGGACAGTACTTTATAAGCTCCTGTGGAAAGGATGCAAAAAGAAGAGGTGAGCAGAAGACAAGGGAAGGAAACACTTAGATTTTCTACTTCATAGTTTTTTCCTCAGATTGGTCTAGATTATGTCAATTGATACTGATTTATTTCAAATATGATGCCATATGAAAAATGTGAAGTTACTTGAATTCTAACCAGAGTGGTTCCCAAATTAAGATACTTTAAGTGAAATTAATGAGGTAAACCAAAGTATAATTGGATTTATTCACATAGTTGAATGTCTCAATAAGGCCAGGAGTTAGTAATTTCACATTTTACATTGATCAAGTTAGGGCAATAAAATGAAGTGTGGTCTGGCACAAATATTTAAATATATCTCTATCGTACTAGAATTGACGAACTACTTTCTAGTGACACTATATGCATTTTCCATCTCTTTTCTCATCTCTCCTACTTATAACTTAGGTGTGTCACTGACATCAACTATTTAACTCTTCTCAAGATAATCAAGGCTAACAGGGTAAATAATTTCTCTAGTCAGCAATCCATGTTTATTTGGACAAAAATGAAATGAAATCTCAATTTATTAAATAACTTATTAACAGTTCAAAACAAAAAGAAACCAAGGGAGGGCTCATTCTCTTTCCAAGTTAAACATTACAAATGTTTCATAATCAAGCTCTGTCACAGCATTCCCATTTTAATTGTGATAACTATCATATATAGATATTCCAGGTTAGCAAATACTTAGCAAACAAAACCTCTTAGGTGAATAAGCATTAATGAAATCACTTTGTAATAGTATCATCACTCTTTCAACATACAACTTTTCCCTACACTGATGGTGCCATATGATTCATGTGTACTTAGTTTCACAGCCAATAGTAGAGGAATATACTAATTGTAAAAAGTGCAAGGAGAGTGAGCCTCAAAAACATGCTCAAAGAAGCAGACCAAAAACACATATATTATATGATTCCGTTTATATGAAATGTCTAGAAAAGAACACAGGGCAGAAATTAGATTACTATGTCTAGGACTGGACAAGGAATGGGGACGAGATTTCTTTTAAGGTGATAGAAATGTTCTAAAATGTTGGTGGTGATAGCTGTGGTAACAATGTCATGATTGTAAATATACTATATTCTTTAATCATATGATGAGTTTTCTTGTATATAAATTACACAGGTATGGGTAAATTTTATAGTACGTAAATTATATTCCGAAAAAGCTTTCATAAAAAATAAGGTGCTTTTAGAATCTTTAAAAAGACAGAATCTACTATAAACTACCAGAATAAAACAATAATTCAATATCAATTACACTAAAGCATCATTATCTCTCTTATATTGCATGCATGGAAGCTTTCCTATTTTTGTTAATGGCACCATAACTCTTTCAGTTATAAAAGCTAAAAATGTTAAGAGTAATTTTAGATTCCTCTGTTTTACCTTCACCAATAATCTATTACCAAGTCTTGTTGATCCTACATGACAAACTACCTTTTCCTTCTGCTACTGCTATATTTACTTCCTTAACTGGTAATAGAGACTGCCCCTTCCTTCCATTAACAGATAAAGGTTAATGTAGCCACCTGTACATTCCTAGGGGAAAAGAGGGAGACAGCTTCAATAACCCCTGAGTATGCCCACTATCTCCTACCACTCTATCCTCTTATTTCAGTGCCCTATCATGACCCCTCAGTCTAAAAATGGAGTACTATGAACCAAATGGTATTGGCACAAAATTATTCTTTGGTCAAGGAACCTTTGGTTGAGGTTTCAAAGTACTTCTAAACCTGTCAGAGGACACAAAAACTGAGTTGTAGCTCATAACTGAATCCTCTTTTAGGAAGACCAAGGTGTTTCAGTACCTGAATTTTAAAGAAAAATCCCAACTAAAAATATTTGAATAACTATACATATTACTCCTTTGTTTCTTACAAACACACAGACTTCTTCAAAATAACTTTTGCCTGCTAAAAACACTTTTCTCACTCTGGTGCTTTTCAAGTTTTTAAATAATAGTATTTGGCTTAATTAAGAGGGACTTTGTTCTTATGGACACCAATAGTATATAGATGGCTAACGCAACTTACAACAGGTTGAGATTTGTCAAGTTTTTACTTGCCAAGAAAACGTGAAACATATAACTTCATCACCCTAATTCTGCTAAAATGAAGTCACAGAGCCTCCACCCCTATCCAGCATTAGTAATGTTAAGGAGGCAAGGGGAAGTGAGCACCTCATCTCCCTTTCTCAGTTGTCTACATGTCAGTGGAGCCCAGTATAGAGCTGGTTTTACATCCCATCCAACAAGGAGGAGAAAAAAAAGGCCTCGGCTCCACTTTTGCTGACATAATGCCAGCATGGCCTGGCAGGGAGCTGAACATCTATCCCATGCACTATATCTAAATAAGACTGCCTACTAAAAAAGAAATATGATTATGAGTCTCCCAATATAACACCCAAAATACCCAGGATACAACTAGAAATCACTAATCATACCAAAAGAACAGTTAAAGGAGGGAGAGAGAACAAAAACACTTCAGTCAAATTGAAAACAAAAAGCAAAATGGCAGACATGAAACCAACCACAGCAATAATTACACTAAATGTGAACAAGAGTATAAACAATCTACTCAAAAGAGATGGTCAGACTGGATTAAAAAAAAAAAAAAAGGCTCAACTATACATTATCTATAGAAGAAACACCCAAGATTCAAAGTCACCCACCAGTAGGGGTGTCTGGGTGGCTCAGTTGGTTAAGTGCCTGCCTTCAGCTCAGATCATGATCCCAGGGTCCTGGGATCAAGCCCCCTGTTGGGCTCTCTGCTCAGCGGGTAGCCTGCTTCTCCCTCTCCCTATTCCTACCGCGCCCCCTGCTTCTGCTCTTTGTCAAATAAATAAAATCCTTAAAAAAAAAACCAAAATAAGTCACAAGTAGGTTGAAGTAAAAGATGAGAAGATATACCATGCAAACAGTAACCATAAGAGAACTGGAGTTTAAGAAATATTACTTGAGACAAAGAAAACATATAAATGTATCAGGAAGGTTTATCAATCAAATGTAAGGATACCTAATAACAGTAGCAGAATAAAAGGAAAAAGAGACAATTGAGCTTTTTTTTTTATTTTTAAGATTTTCTTTAATAGAGAGAGAGCACAAGCAGGGGGAGCGGCAGGCAGAGGGAGAAGCAGGCTCTCTGCTGAGCAGGAAATCCAATCCCAGGACGCTGGGATCATAACCTGAGCTGAAGGCAGATGCTTAACCAACTGAGCCACCCAAGCACCCCTATTTGCTTTTCAATGGCTCCCTCTAACTACCTGAAAAAAGAACTACGTAGAGAAATCAGTAAGGATATGGAAATCCTGAACATTATCAATCAATTTAACTTTGCTGACAATTAAGGGACACTCAATCCACCAATAACAGAATACATGTTCTTTTTAAGTGCACATGGAACATTCTTCAGGTCAGACCAATTCAACTATGAAAAAGTCTTTCTGGGTTTAAAATACCTGGAATTCTTCAAGTCACAATGGAATTAAATTAGTATCAACAGAAAGAAATTTAGTAAATCCCAAATGTTTGGAAATTAAACAACACACATAAAAAACCACAGGTCCAAGAATATATCACAAAGGAAATTAGAAAACATCCTGAACTGAATAAAAGCAAAAATATAACATACCAATAACTAGGTGATGAAGACAGTGAAGCAGAGGAAAATTTATAATTTTAAAAACAAAGAAAAGAGGTCTCAAATCAACAATCTAAGAATAAAAAAACTGAGCAAATTAAACAAGGCAGTCATGAGGGAAAATACAAATATTAGTAAAGGTCAGTGAAATAGAAATATAGGTGGGGGGAAAAACCCAAAGTTGGTTCTTTAAAAAGATCTAAAAATGGTAAATCTTTAGATTTACCAAAAAAAGGTAAAAAAACCCACTAATTACCAAAGTTAGAAATAAAGAGTAAACACTGATGTAAAGGAATATTGTGAAAAATTTTATGCAAACAGGTAACTTAGATAGACTATACAAGTTCCTAGAAAGATATGTTACCAAATGGGACTTGCAAAGAAATAGAAATTCTGAAGAGATTTATAAAAAGGAACTGAATTAGTAATTAGAAATCTTCCTATAAAGAAAAACCCATGCCCAGATGCCTTCACTTATTAAGATTATCAACACCAAGGAAAGATGCAAACTCTCGTCATGTCTATACAAAGCTATCCTGGAGTGTCTAGCCAGTATAAGTCAAGAAAAAGAAATTAAAGACATCATATTGAAAAGAAAGTAGGGGCACCTGGGTGGCTCAGTCTTTAAGCGGCTGCCTTTGGCTCAGGTCATGATCCCAGGCTCCTGGGATCCAGCCCAGCAGGGATCCTGCTTCTCCCTTGCCCTCTGCCTACTGCTTCCCCTACTTGTGCTCTCTCTCTGTCAAATAAATAAATAAAATCTTGAGAAAGAAAGAAAGAAAGGAAGAGAAAAAGACGCAAACCAGTCTTTATTTGCAGACAACATGATCCTGTATATAGAAATGACTTTGTAGGAATCCACCAAAACCAAAAACACCCAAGTAGAATAAATGTGTTTAGTAAGGTTGTGGGATATAAGTTCAATAGGCAAAAAATCAATTTTATTTCTATATATTACCAATGAATAATTAAAATAGGATATAACAAATGAAGTACAACAGTTGTACACTGAAAAACAAACAATGTTGAGATAAATTAAAAAGACTTAAATAAATGAAGAGATGTATTCTGTTCATAGACCTGAAGACTCAATATTGTTAAGATATCAATTTTTCTAGACTGATCTACACAATTGACACAATCCTTAAAGATAATCTCAGCAGGCATATATATATAAATTGACAGGCTAATTCTAGAAATCCCTGGTCTTACTTCCTCCTGATCCACTCTATACAATGAAGCCTAATTGTTTTCTAAAATATATATCTGAGTATGTTAATATTCCTGGGCTAAAAATTCTGTGCCACTTTCCTTTTTGCCTTTATGACAGAACCCTTTCCAAAAAACAGCCCCCACAGCCCTTGAGGCATGAGCAGTGATCTGTTGCAATACTTTTTTTTAAAGCTACATTTCTCATCCTCCTCCACCATACAAATCTTAATAACAGCCATATGGTACTAATTTCTATTCCTGGAAAGCCCACACTTTTCACTTCTAGGTCGCATGTACATGTTCTTCCCTTTGCCTGAAACAAGCTCAATCCTACTTCTTGCTTATCTCACTCTCCCTTGCCCCAACCTCAGCGAGCCCATTCCGACTTTTTACTGAATCTTGGCATAAACTGCACTTCATCAGGGAAACCTTTCTTCAACACCTCTCATAAGACTAGTACTATATAGTGAAGCAAGGTGTTTTTAACAAAGCATCTTTGCAGCCACTTAAACATGTTCTATCAAAAAGGAAATTCCTGGGGCACCTGGGTGGCTCAGGGGGTTAAGCTGCTGCCTTCAGCTCAGGTCATGATCTCACGGTCCTGGGATCGAGTCCCGCATCGGGATCTCTGCTCAGCAGGGAGCCTGCTTCCCTCTCTCTATCTCTGCCTGCCTCTCTGCCTACTTGTGATCTCTCTCTGTCAAATAAATAAATAAAATCTTTAAAAAAAAAAAGGAAATTCCTCTGACATTCATTCCAGTTACAAAAGACCTACTTTATAATTTGCTCATTTTTGTCCTTTTGAAGTTCTTCAGTTAGTATTAATAAGTTGAAAAGAGACATTTAAAAAACATACTAGAGACAATAAAAATGCTAAAATATGGGTAAACCTCAAAAACATTATACTAAGTAAAAGAAGCCAGCCACAAAAGACCGCATTCTATATGATATCGTTTGTAACAGAATGTGTAGGATTGGCCAATCTATGAGACAAAAAAGCTGATCAGTGGCTGCCTAGGGATGGGAGAGGGGTAAGGGGAAGAGAAATGGGAAGTGACTGTTAATGGGTACATGGCTTCTTCAGGGATGTTGAAAATAGTCTGAAACAAGACTACAGTGATGGTTGTACTATTCTGTAAATATACTGGAAACCACTGAATACTAAAAACCCTAGTACACTTTAAATAGGCAATTTTGTAGTATGTAAATTATTTCAATAAAGCTGTTTTAAAAATCTGTTAGAAATAAAGTGGCTTTCTCAGACACATGAAAAAATGCTCAACATCACTCGGCATCAGGGAAATACAAATCAAAACCACAATGAGATACCACCTCATACCACTCAGAATGGCTAAAATTAACATTAGGAAATGACAGATGTTGGCAAGGATGCAGAGAAAGGGGAACCCTCCTACACTGTTGGTGGGAATGCAAGCTGCTGTAGCCACTCTGGGAAACAATATGGAAGCTCTTCAAAAACTTGAAAATATGGGCGTCTGGATGGCTCAGCATCTAAGTGTCTGCCTTTGGCTCAGGTCATAATCCCAGAGTCCTGGGATCAAGCCCTGCATTTGGGCTCCCTGCTCAGTGGAAGCCTGCTTTTTCCTCTCCCTCTGCCTTCAGGTCCCCCTGCTTGTGCTTGCTCACTCTGTCAAAGAAATAAAATCTCAAAAAAAAAAAAAAAAAGTTGAAAATAGAACTACCTATAACCCAGCAATTGCACTATTGTGTATTTACCCCAAAGACACCAATGCAGTGATCTGAAAGGGCACCTGCACCCCCATGTTTATAGCAGCAATGTCCAGAATAGCCAAACTATGGAAAGAGCCCAGATGTCTAGCAACAAATGAATGGATAAAGACGTGAGATATATAATAAGATATATAATGGAATATTACATAGCCATCAAAAATGAAATCTTACCATTTGCAACAACATGGATGGAACTAGAGGGCACTATGCTAAGCGAAATAAGTCAATCAGAGAAAGACAATTATCATATGATCTCACTCATATGTGGAATTTAAGAAACAAAACAGAGGAGCACAGAGGAAGGGAGGGGAAAATAAAACAAGATCAAACCAGAGGGAGAGACAAACCATGAGACTCTTAATCATAGGAAACAAACTGAGGCTGCTGGAGGGGAGGAGGATGAAGCGATGGGGTAACTGGGTAATGGACATTAAGGAGGGCATGTGATGTAATGAGCACTGGATACTATATAAGACTGATGAATCACTGAACTCTACCTCTGAAACTAATAATATACTATATTGCTCCGCAGGGAGCCTGCTTCTCCCTCTCCTCCTCCCTGCTGCTCCCCTGCATTGTGCTCTCTCTCTCTCTGTCAAATAAATAGAATCTAAAATAAAATAAAATAAAAGTTGTTATGGGGGGGCACCTGGGTGGCTCAGTGGGTTAAAGCCTCTGCCTTCAGCTCAGGTCATGATCCCAGGGTCCTGGGATTGAGCCCCGTGTTGGGCTCCCTGCTTGCTGGGAGCCTGCTTCTCTCTCTATTCCCAGCTTGTGCTCTCTCACTCTTAAATAAATAAAATCTTAAAAAAAAAAAAAAAAGCAACAGATGGCTATTTGCTTAGACCTAGCTTAAATGTTGAAATAATAATAATAAAACAAAATTGTTATTGGAATGAATTTTAGATTAGTGTGTAAACTTTTACAGGTCCAGGAAAACAGTCAGTTTTTAATACCTCAAAATCATCCTTCTCTATTTATTGAGTAAGGCAGACACGAGGCTAAAAAAGAGCTTGTCTTCACAAAGCTCAATGCATTATTCCTGGCACAGTGATTGACATTTAGACATGATCAAATATTTGCATCTGAATGAAGACCGAGTAAAACAACCATGATTACAATATTTAAAAATGCACATGAAAAAAGGTAAAGGAAACATATCAAAGTAAATAAGATCAAAGTGATTATAGAGACTTTATTTCTATTTTTATAATTTTGTGATTTTTTAAACTTTCATTAAGAGAAGTATCTTTGGTTTTACCCACAACTAAATATAATTTAATGATTCTAAATTCTTAGGATACATTGCTTTATAACGATTCACCAAGCTTTCTTAGTCAATATGGCAATAGGAAGTGCTGTTACTCATATTTTATCAAGTGTTTATTACATGCCAGGCATGGTTTCAATATTTTAAAAATATTCTTTCAATTTTTTTTTCAAGATTTTTACTTTGCTTTTGTGTGAGAGAGAGCACACACTCAAGAGAGGTTGGGGGGGCACGACACAGAAGGAGAGAAAGAAGCAAACTCCCCATGATGAGAGAGCCTGATGCAGGGCTCGATCCCAGGATCCCAGGATGCCAGGATCATGACCTGAGCCCACTGCAGACACTTACTTAACTGACTGAGCCATCCAGGCACCCTAACTCTTCCTTTCAATCTTCACAACAAACTCATGAATAGGTGCTAACTAGGTTTACTCCAGAACCTGTGCTCTTAACTATTATATTTTACTGCCTAATGAAGCTCTTGGCTGGCTCAGTCAGTAGAGCATGGGACTCTTGATCTCAGGATTGTGAATTCAAGCGGTGATGGGGGTAGAATTTACTTAAAAATAAAACACTCCAATGTATTCACCATTTTATGGCTCCTGTGGTTCTCTGTTCTCTTTTCCCAAACCCTACCAACCATATAGTTGTAACTGATCCCCCTATTACAATAAAAAAATCAGAACTTAATTAAAAAGAATATCTTCAGTTCATATATATTGCAAGAGTCTTTTTGAAATTTTATTTTCTTTTAAAGATTATTTATTTGACAGAGATCACAAGTAGGCAGAGGGGCAGGCAGAGAGAGATGGAAAAGTAGGCTCCCTGCTGAGCAGAGAGCCCGATGTGGGACTCGATCCCAGGACCCTGGGTTCATGACCTGAGCGGAAGGCAGAGGCTTTAACCCACTGAGCCACCCAGGCACCCCTTTTTGAAATTTTAGATTGATCATGACATTAACTACTATATTTGGCCCATTAGCAAACTTAAAGGCATATGTACTACATTTATATGAAGAAATATAAAATACTCTTCTGGTTTTTAGAGAACTATCATTGCTATTACTAGTAATAATGGTAATTATTAGCAAAGCAAATTCATTCAGAAATTCTTACACAGTTTACAAGCACTGGGATGCCTGGGTAGCTCAGTCAGTTAAGTGTCTGCCTTTGTCTCTCTGACAAATAATAAATAAAATCTTGAAAAAAAAAAAACCAGTTTACAAGCACTGAAGTGACATTAGCCACAGGGTAGGTAGTATACACATATAAACAGAAAGAATGGCAGCAGACTACAACACAGTGAGCCAAAAAAAGGGCTGAGCAAGCAAGCAAGCTGAAAAGACTAAAGAAAAGTTTTAAAACCGTGAATTCCAAAGTTTTCATTTTCATTTCATGACTCTCTCTTGATTCTCATTCCAGTAAGATAAGGGTTTTTTTTTTTTTTTTCATTTTAAGAAAATCAAAAGTTTTGATATTCTCTGGGACTCCACAAAAGTGAGGTTGGAAATTACTTCTTCAAAAAGACAATCTTCTAGTGTTTGAGGCATAGCCATGTACTGCTGGGAAACAATAGTTACACTGAGACCAACCTAGAGGGCAGCAATCTGAAACTGAGGTTTTTGTTTGTTTTGGTGTTTTGTTTTGTTTGAGAAAAGACATCAGGAAGGCTGGGAATCTCAAACCATACCAGACTCTGCAAAATTTTGACAATAGCTACGAAGCATGACAGTCCTTATGTATATGACTAAACATATCATTTCAGCCACAACCACACACATGGATAACAATTACTACTGACAGCAGAATTTTTTAGTCCACAGAGAAATTGTGTGTGTGTGTGTGTGTGTGTGTGTATACACATATACACATCCAGATATAGAGGTTACATGTATATGAAGTGTGTGTGTGTTTGTGTATAATCCACACTGATTCTTTTAGGGTCCTTTGCTTGTTAATCACTAACCTTTTATTGGTGAAATGCCTTGAATGGGATTTTATCTGTAGAAGCCATGATACTCAGGGCTAACAGCCATAACTTTTAGTAAATGACATGTCCTTCAAATCCCAGGTAATAATGCATACTATAATGACTTTTAACAATTTGTCAACTAAGGTTAGGTCTTAAAAATTAATATATTTTTCTTATTGTTAAGAAAGTTTCTGCACGCGGCGCCTGGGTGGCTCAGTGGGTTAATGCCTCTGCCTTCGGCTCGGGTCATGATCTCAGGGTCCTAAGATCGAGCCCCACGTCAGCCCCACGTCGGGCTCTCTGCTCAGCGGGGAGCCTGCTTCCTCCTCTCTCTCTGCCTGCCTCTCTGCCTACTTGTGATCTCTGTCTGTCAAATAAATAAATAAAATCTTAAAAAAAAAAAAGTTTCTGCACAAATATCTGAGAAAAGATAGGAGAGCAGAAAGTTAGAATCCACAAAGCACTGGAACAAAGGTTTGTTAATACAATAAAGAGTAAACAACACTTTTATCAGAGAATTTTCTATTTGCAATATTCCCATAGGTTCTAAAGTTAGTTTCTTGAATTACAAAATTAAATATTTTATTCACTTTGTGAAAATATGAACAAAATAATGAGAGGAACCTAAATACATGTATTTGCTACATATATATGTATTTACATATTTGTATTTAAGTATATATGTTTATCCCCCAAAACAGGCTGGCCTAAAACATCAGGTAACTTAAGTGCTAAAGAAAATCTGGCAATGTTTTTAATTTACATGCCACAGTAGAAGTGAGAATGGTACTCTGCACTCCGTTTATAGAATTAAGAACAACTCAAACATTCTCTTCTCTTTTTCTTTTGAGTTATATAAAAAGATAAGAGTGAGTATGTGAGGAATCCTGACATATACCATAAACTGAAATGGTTAGAATGCATAAAATACTTTTGAGAGGCGAGGGGGACACTATTTTTAGAACTGGCATTGTCCTAGGAAGAACCTGAGCTAGTCCTCCATTGTTAGAATTTGTAGTTGTGTTTGTTATATACAATTTATATATAATTACATTAATTACATAACTGTCTTTCATATGGACCTCCAAGCATCTCAAGGGCAGGAATAATATTTCCCCATCATCTCTTATGCTCTACCCTCAACCCCAAAGAAACCTGCCCTGCACGTAGTAGAAAAGGAATTCAATATGCAGAATGAATGAAAGAAATAACTATAAAGAATCCATAACAGGGCACTATACTTTTTCTTGAAAAATTATACAAAAATTCTACAGCTATTCTCGATTGTACCACTTAGTAACTCTAGTTGCAAGATGAGAACTAAATTTATTTCTATTTTAATTCATATTCATTCCACCTCAGTTGTTCCTTTCAAAATACTCCTGACAACTAACCAGGATCTCTCCCAAGTGACAGTAATCAAATTATGCCAGGATCTTTAAGAGACTAAATTTAACCTATTCTCCAGTCTCTTAAATTTCTTCCTTTCCCATCAGTTTTTGCCCACATCACTTATTAAAGTTTAATTACTAAAACAAGAAGTGATGACATAAGGGTCTGAAAATATATAAGTGTAAAAACAGAGCTTTTTTATTTCTTCACACATTTTCTATATCACACTATTTTTGTTATTCTATCAACTGCTGCCTCACAAGATACAACTATAAATTTGCTCCTACTATTTTATTCTGTATTTATCAGAAACTTTTAATTTGAAGAAGTCTTTTTTTGTTTCATCATAACCAATTATCACTCTTTGGACATAAATGATTCTCAAATAGTCCCAGTCCTAATTTTTCTCCTGGGTGTCATAGAGCTCTAATGGTTTACTACAGACATCCCCCCAAAATCAAATACCTCCAAACAAATATAAAATGGTACTACTATTTTTTCCAGTCAACAAATAAAAAGTTTTATGCTAACCTTGACTATTTCCTCTCGCTACATATTCAATGTGCTCAATCAACACATCCTATCAGTTCATTAAGGCCCCTAAAATCCATCCTTCCCTTTTCATTTCCACTAATTTCAGTCAAGCCTAGACCCTCATCTCACCCAACATAAGCAATTATAATATCAAGTGGTTTCTCTGTACCTACCTGACTTTTACTCCTCTAATCTATCCTCTGCCCACTACCATTTAGCTAAAATACAGATCAGTATAACATTGTTTCACTGCTCAAAAACTTTCCCAAACATAGCCTGCAGCTTAATTTTAAGATTTTGCTATCTCATCCAAAACTACATCCTTTGATCTTCTCTCCCATGTACTCCAGTTAAAAAAAAAAAACCCTCTTGTCCAGCCAAACCAGACAAATAAACGTTTAACTCATGCATCCTGGGTAGCTAAACCATAGATGTCTTTGTTTTTAATTCTTTATACTATGGGGGAGGGGGCAGAATTTCCTTTCCATTTTCCTGATCTAAACCAAGCCTCCTTTCAAGATCAATTCAAGACTTGCTTTTTTCACAAGGCTTTCCAACCACCATAGCTCTCACACCTACTTCTTATCACCTTAACAAACTCCTCTACTCATAGTTAAGTACCAAATGTATGTGAGATGATTAACTCCGAGGATGACCGTTCATCCCGTTTGCCCAGGGAAGTCCTAACTTAAGCCTGTTGTTTTTGCACCCCAGCACTCCCACTCTCAAATAGTGCCCACATCTGTAAAATAAATTAGTTTTTCTTAATTTTCAGAACATTGCTATTTTATGACTTAGAAATGTAAAGGGAACAATTACTAGAATGCAATCCTTATTCCTGCAATTCAGCACTAAATATTTCTGGTTGAGGCTGTGTCCTAAGTACGCTGTAAGGCAATACTTGAGGTGATTTTGCCCCCAGGGGACATCTGGCAATGTCTAGAGGCATTTTTGTCTGCTAGACATCCTACAACACACAGGACAGCCTCCACAACAAAGAATTATCTGACCCAAAATGTCAATATCTTCATAAAGGCCAAACTGCTATTTTTAAACAATGTAAATTTCTTGTAAGAAGAACTATTCTGATCTTTAATCATTTAGTTTGATATGATTTTTATGTAACCAATTACGAATAGTTGGGATGAAATGGAAAGAATATCACTCAATATTTTGGCTTCAATTTCAGTTCTGCCATGTGCTTCTGGGCACAAGAGGTAGATAAAACTCAGAGGCTCAGTTTTCTAGCACTTTAAGCATAGCTGTACCTTCTGTTCCCACCTACATACAATTGCCATACTTAACTTTCCTAAACACCATTTTGCTAAGAATATCCCAACATTCAAAAATCTCTTTCTAGACTTCAGAGGCCATCCACAATATGGTCCCCAACCCAATGATTCAACTTTCTCACTGTTCCCCAACCTACTTCACTGAAGTATCTTCACAGGCTTTCTCTTTACCCTGCTCAAATACAGCACTCATCCTTTTTGATTCTGACAGAACAGCAAGAAATACCCTTCCACCTGTACCTAAATCCTTTGTCACATTCAAGTCCGTATAAGCCTTTCTTCTATGAACTCTCATTGTTGGTTTCAGAGAGAACCAAATTCCGAGTTCATTCTGTCTCCAAATTAAACTGTAAGTACCTTGAGACCTTAGTATCAAGTTCTACTTGGTCATTTAAAGAAATATTAATGTAGCAAGTGCCACTGGCCAGGCATGGTGCTAAACAGGAATTTAAAGAATTAGGACAAAATTAGATTATATATAATGCTATTTGTTAGCCTCTCTCATTCACTTGCTGTCCTACCATCGTGACCCTTCTTGTCAAGTTCCAAGCCTCTAGACTCAGGTTTCTAGGACTGATCAGTTTTTAAAATTTCCTTTTTTAATCCTCTCCAGAACAGCCTTAGCTAAGAATAACCAATGGCAAACACAAATTTTACTATGATAAGTGGACACAAGTCAATCATCTCCCTCCTGGAAAGGAAAGTAAGCCCACTCAAAAAATATTCACATTCTAAAATTACTAAATTATCCCTTCTGCATCTAGTATTAATAAAGTTATACATATAATTGCATTATACCTATAAAATACAATACCAATCGGACACTAAATACATACTTCTAAAACCTCCTAACTCAATAGCATCTATTTAGTTCCACTCCTCAACATTATCAGCTCACAGGCTGCTTACAAACCTAGCCTTGCTCCCCTTACCATACCTTTCAAACAAAACCCTTTAACAGCCACACATAGTTGGTAGTTTTTTGTTTTTTTATTTGACAGACAGAGATCACAAGTAGGCAGGGAGGCAGGCAGAGAGAGAGGAGGAAGCAGGTTCCCCACGGAGCAGAGAGCCAGATGCGGGGCTCGATCCCAGGACCCTGGATCATGACCTGAGCCAAAGGCAGAGGCTTTAACCCACTGAGCCACCCAGGTGCCCCTGTTTTGTTTTAAGATTTTATTTATTTATTTATTTATTTTTAATTTTTTTTTTTAAGATTTTATTTATTTATTTGACAGACAGAGATCACAAGTAGGCAGAAAGGCAGGCAGAGGGAGAGAGGAGGAAGCAGGCTCCCTGCTGAGCAGACAGCCCGATTTTATTTGACAGACAGAGATCACAAGTAGGCAGAAAGGCAGGCAGAGGGAGAGAGGAGGAAGCAGGCTCCCTGCTGAGCAGACAGCCCGATGTGGGGCTGGATCCCAGGACCCTGGGACCATGACCTGAGCCAAAGGCAGAGGCTTTAACCCACTGAGCCAGCCAGGCGCCCCTTATTTATTTGACAGAGATCACAAGTAGTCAGAGAAGCAGGCAGAGAGGGAGGAGGAAGCAGGCTCCCCGCTGAGCAGAGAGCCTGATGTGGGGCTAGATCCCAGGACCCTGGGATCATGACCTGAGCTGAAGGCAGAGGCTTTAACCCACAGAGCCACCCAAGTGCCCCCACAGTTGGTAGTTTTTTACTCTCTCACAGAGAAATGAGCAAAAGCTCCTGAATGGAGGGTTGTATGTGGGAGGAGTTTCCTTCTAGTAAACTGGAGAAGTGGGAGATGGTTTGATTCATCCTCATGGATTCTAAATCTCTAATTTTTAAACACTATCTCCCTCTTCTTATCATTCCAAATACTTTCACAAATTTCATATCAGATATTATGGTACTGCATTATCTTGTTTTCATTTTTCATATTTAAAGGAGATACAATCACTTTTTCTTTTCCTCCCTATAGACCTTTTTAATACCTTTAAGAAATTTCACTTTTATTCCAGCATTTGAGCCTCTTCTTTAACCTAAGGCATTTTTTTTTTTAGATTTTTATTTATTTATTTGACAGAGTGAGAGAGAGATCACAAGTAGGCAGAGAGGCAGGCAGAGGGTGGGGGAAGCAGGCTCCCTGCTGAGCACAGAACCCGATGTGGGGCTCAATCCCAGGTCCCTGAAATCATGACCTGAACTGAAGGCAGTGGCTTAACCACTGAGCCACCCAGGCGCCCCATTTGGGCCTTTTGAAAGTCAAAGCAAACTATAGGTTTTTCATTTTTTGGAGCCACACCTAGTTTAAAGATCTAATTTTAAAAAGCCTTCCTCTTAAATATACTAGTTTGTTCCTAAAGGTGCCCATTTCCTCCATAATTTGGATTCCCAAGTGAAAGACACCAGAGAAGGTGATTTTGAGTAAATGGAACAGGGAAAGTAAGAACTTATATTACCTAAAGTCTTAAAACTTACATACTTTTAACATGTTCACTTTTGCTACTAAACTAGCACAAGAGATAACATGCAGCGTGCGTGGCTAGTATCAGTCCTTACTATAATGAACAGTACATTACTGTAACTCAAACCATTTACATTAAGACACTTACCAAATTGTTTTCTTTTAAAAAAAATGTCATGGGGCGCCTGAGTGGCTCAGTTGGTTAAGCGTCTGCCTTTAGCTCAGGTCATGATCCCAGGGACCTGGGGAGCCTTGTGACCAACAGGCTCCCTGCTCATCAGGGAGTCTGCTTCTCCCTCTCCCTCTGACCTTCCTCCCTGCTTGTGCTCTCTGTCTCAAATAAATAAAATCTTTAAAAAGTAAGTAAATAAAAAATAAAAAACATGGGCACCTGGGTGGCTCAGTCAGTTAAGCGGCTGCCTTTAGCTCAGGTCATGATCCCAAGGTCCTGAGATTAAGCCCCGCATTCGTCTCCTTGCTCAGGAGGGCGCCTGCTTCTCCCTCTCTCTCTGCCTGCTGCTCCCCCTGCTTGTGTTGTCAAACAAACAAAAGCTTACCTAAAAAAAAAAGTCAAAATTAAACTAATTAACAAACACAGTTTTAGATATGTTCCTAGCAGACAAGCAAGGAATCAAGGGGCTTGATAAGTGGGGGAAGAAGAGAAAAAACCTTTCTGGTTTATAAAGCCTTCAGCACCAGGTTCCCCTTCTTTGCCCAGAAGGCTCACAAGTTGTGAGCTACACACAGGTTTGGGATTCCTTATATATTTCTGGAAAATAAAAAAGTTTCAGGATTTTCCACCCCCACAAAAACACTACATACTTTAGGCAAATCTGATATTAATATTTATACTTGATGGGGTCCCTGGGTGGCTCAGTTGGTTAAGCATCTGCTTTTAGCTCAGGTCATGATCCCAGGGACCTGGGATGGAGCCCTGTGTCAGGCTCCCTGCTCAATGGGAAGCCTGCTTCTTCCTCTCCCTCTGCCCCTGACCTGCCCCTTCCCACTTGTGTTCTCTTGTTCTGCTCTCTTTCAAATAAATAAAATCTTAAAAAATTAAAAAGAAAATTTACACTTGGGTATTTCATTTTTAAATTTTTTTTCAAAGATTTTTTATTTTTCCAAGATTTTTTAAAATTATTTTTATTTTTATTTTTTTTAAGATTTATTTATTTGTCAGAGAGGAGAGTGCATGCACAAAAGCAGAGGCAGTAGCAGGCAGAGGGAGAAGCAGGCTCCTTGCCAAGCAAGGAGTCCCAGGCAGGGCTAAATCCCAGACCCTGGAATCATGACCTGAGCTGAAGACAGACGCTTACCCTACTGAGCCACCCAGGTGTCCCTGGGTAATTTCATTTATAAAATGCAAAGTTAAAAACAAAAATAACAGATAAAATCATATACATATCAGCTAACTTGGGCTCCAGTTCTATTGAAAACACACGTCTAAACTTATTGGAACCCAATTTTTTTCAACTGTGATATTTAATCTCACTACCACTAAGTAATAAGGAAAACATCAATTGCTTCTTAATGTATCATGTTATGATTCTTACCTATGTGACCACAAAGTAATGAAATTACTTAAATCTTATAAATAGGATTTTTTAAAAAAGACTTATTTATTTATCTGAAAGGGTCGGGGAGAGCATGCGCACATGGAGGGGCAGAGGGAGAAAGAATCTCAAGCCAGCTCCTCATAGAGTGCAGAGCCCAATTCAGGGATCAATCTTACACCAAAGGTGAAACCAAGAGTAGGATGCTTAACTAACTGTGTCACCCAGGCATCCCATAAATAGGATTTTTTAAATTATAAAAGCAATTTATGTTCGTAACAGGAAATTTAGAAATCACAAAAAGTACAAACAAGTTTAAAACAGGGTACATCTGCTACCTTACCAAAGATGTATTAACTTTAAAACTGATTCTTTTTTAACATCAGACACTATCTAGACGGTATTTTCTTCTTTAATACATCATGGGAGAGTATAGATTCAATACTGCTAGTATTCAGAATGTGTGAGAAACTCATCTCAACTAGCATAAGGGTCATCAAGTCAGGCCAGAATCTGATCTCATTATTTTCCAGCTTCACCTCATTTCAACCTAACATCACTGACAATCAGATGGAGTCAATGTAATTTAATGTAATGAACTCTTACTAAACACAAGATACTGAGAGCCTGTTCCGACACATGAAAATGAATATGATACTCCCCCTCTGCTTAAACTGCTCATAATCTAGACTCCAGAGATCAAAGTACCAGGTTGTCTTGTTACATATACTCTAAAAATGGTGTGTAAAAGTGATAGGTAATACTGAAAAGGAAGTAAACCAAACAGGATATTTAGAATTTCACAAAGAAAAAAGGTGCTCTGTTATAGATTGATCAGAACATGCCACAAGGTAGGAATGTCCCTGAAGTTTGCTGGCAACAGTAAGTAAATGCAGGAAAAAGGAGAACTGGAATTGGACTGCTCAGGACTTTAAATACCTTGCTAACCCATTTTTATTAACTAGCATAAAAATGATTTTTAATAGTTTTCAAAACTCATACCTACTTTCATGAGGTAAAGAATCTTCCATTACTGAGGATATTCAGAAAAATGTGCTATAGATTTAGGAAAAAAAAAAAAAATCTAGGAGCCCTAGGTAGCACAGTTGGTTGGTTATCTAACTAACTCCTGTTTTCAGCTCAGGTAGTGATCTCAGGATGGTGAGGTGGAGCCCGGCATTGGGCTCTGAGTTTAGGGAGGAGTCTGCTAAAATTTCTCTCCCTTTGCCCTTCCCCTCGCTTGTTCGATCTCGTTAAATGAATAAATCTTTAAAAAGAAAAAAACAATCTATGTTCCTATTGCTAAAGATCTCTCACACATTTAACCTTAGCACTTTGTCTTGAAAGTATCTTATGCTCCAAATAGATTGCGATATTTTAATCACAGAAACAAGTCAGCTCCTAACTCTCAACTATAAATATTTTATTTTTTTTTAAATATTTTATTTATCTGGCAGCGAGGGAGATCACAAGCAGGCAAGAGGCAGGCAGAGAGAGGGGGGAAGCAGGCTCCCTGCTGAGCAGAGAGCCAGATGCGGGGCTCGATCCCAGGACCCTGGGATCATGACCTGTGTCGAAGGCAGAGGCTTAACCCACTGAGCCACCCAGGCGCCCCAACAATAAATATTTTAAATAGCAAAGATTTGTATGTGTTATATGTACTTGTTCATTCTTTTATATGAAGCCCTTAAAATTTTCAAATAAAAACCATTAGTAAAAGCTCCTTTCTTTGAAACCCAAGACTGCTTCTTTTCTCAGTAAGGTACAAGGTTCTAGGTATATTTAGTGAAGAAAATGTGGATTTATGGAAAATTAGACTGAAATTACTGTTTTACAAAATGTGGGAGCCCAAGAGTACAAGTACATGGAATCAAAGCACAAAAACTCTAAAACCAAAATTGACTAAAAATGTTAAGTAACTGTACATGTAAAAATAGGGATGATATGGGAGTTGATTACAGGTCAACAAGCCAAGGGATATCAATACTACTACTTAACACAAATTTCAATTCTAGTACAAAGAAAAGATGTAGTAGTGATATGGAACCACTTCAGGTATTTACACAACTGCTGAAAATCTGACCCTGCACAAAGCAGAAAACCTAAGAAATTTGTGATTTGTCACAACAATTTAATCTCTCAAAAGGCTGGAAAAGAAATGAGAACTGGATCTATTCTGACCATCACCAATAAATTAATTGGGGATATAAAAATGATGAAAATGCTTGAAGAAAGAACATTTCAATTTAGAGTTTATCACAGAATAAAAAAAATTCTAAACATAGATAAGCAAACCAATTTTTAGAAAATTTGATCTAAAAACATTCACAGCACATTTGATGATGCTAAGGAATTATTTTTAATGGGAGGGAGAGAAAGTGGTATTGTGCTTATGTTTTTAAAAAGTCCTTATCTTTTATTGTACTGTTTAGTAAGTAAATGATATCTTGTTGGACTTTGCTTCAATATAATCCAGGAAGTTGAGGTTTGAATGGGATAGATAAAACAAGAATGGCATGAGTTGGTAAGAGGTAATAAAATTACCTTTATTAGCAGATGACATAATCTTATATATTAAAAAATCCCAAGATATACACACACAGAAACAACTAAAACAGCTAGTAAGTGACTTCAGCAAGGCTGCAGAATATAATGACATCAATAAACAAAAATCAACTATATTTCTATATGGTAGCAATGAACAACCAAAAAATGAAATTAAGAAAAAATAATTCCGGGCGCCTGGGTGGCTCCATTGGTTAAGCGACTGCCTTTGGCTCAGGTCATGATCCTGTAGTCTCAGCATCGAGTCCCACATCGGGCTCCCTGCTTCGCAGGGAGTCTGTGTCTCCCTCTGACCTGTCCCCTCTCATGCTCTCTTTCTTTCTCTCTCATTCTCTCTCTCTCAAGTAAATAATATTTTTTTAAAAAGGTAAAAAAAAGGAAAAACAATTTCATTTACAATGATTTCAAGAAAAATAAAATAACCAGGAATAAAATTAACAAGATAAATACAAAACTTATAACCTAAAAATTAAAAAAACACAGTTGAAAGAAATTAAAGCCTTAAGTGAATGGAAAGACATTCAATGTCCACAGATTCAAAGAATCCTTACTGTTAAGCTCTCAATATAGCCTGATCTAAAAATTTATCTAAGACTCAATACAATCTGTCAAAATTCCAGCTGCTCTTGCTGTAATTTACCAGTTGATCCTAAAGTTCATACAGAAATACAAGAGACCCTGAATACCCAAAACAATCTCAAAAAAGAACAAAACTGGAAGATTCACACTTTCCAGCTTCAAAACCTAGTAAAAACCTATAGCTATGACTGTTTACTACTGGCATAAGGGCAGTCAAAGATCAATAAAATAGAACTGAAAGTTCAGGAATAAATCCATACATTTATGGACAACTGGTTTCAACAAGAGTACCAAGACAATTTAGCAGGGAAGTCTTCAAAAGGTATAGTTACAAGATATACACATGCAGAAAGAATGAAGTTGGATCACTACCTCACACTACAAAAACTCAGAATGGATCAAAGCAAATGTTGGCAAGGACATGGAAAAACTGGAATCCTTTTCTAATGCTTGTTGGAATGTAAAATGGTGCAGCAACTATGGAAAACAGTGTGGTGGCTCCTCAAAAAGTTAAACACAGAATTATCAATTGATCCAGCAACTCCACTTCTGGGTATACACCCAAAAGAAGAGAAAGCAAGGACTTGAGGAGATATTTGTACACTCATGTTCACAGCAGCATTATTCACAATAGCCAAGAGGTAGAGATAATCCAAATGTCCACTGACAGGTGAATGGATAAAGAAAATGTGAGATATATATTTAATATACATATGTGTGTGCATATACACATATATATACGAAATTCAGTCCTAAAAAAGGAAACCACATCACATGCTACAACATGAATGAAACTTTTGAGGACATTATGTTAAGTGAAATAAATTAGTAATAGAAAGACAAATACTACATGATTCCACTTACGAGGCATCTAATCTCATAGAAACAAAGTAAAATGGTGGTTGCCAGGAGCTGGGAGAAGGGAGGCCAGGAGCTGCCATTCTGTGGGTATAGAGTTTCAGTCATGCAGGATGGAAGGATTCTGGGGTTCTGGGGATCTGTTGCACAACAATGTAAATGTGATTGACAATAATGAACTAGATGCTTGGAAATTATTTGAAGGCTGACTTTTGTGGGTTTTTTTTTACCATAAAATATAGCATATACATGTAAATTCCATATTTAAATGTGAAAATCATATGCATCACACTGTTCAGGTTTGGGATAGAAAGATTTAAGTGTTGCTTTCTTCTGCCTATTGAGGATTATAAGATTTAATAAAGTTTTAGAGGTGTGCCTGGGTGGTTCAATCATTAAGCATCTCCCTTCAGCTCAGGTCATGATCCCAGGGTCCTGGGATCAAGCCGCACATAGGGCTCCCTGCTCAGCGGGAGCCTGCTTCTCCCTCTCCCACTCCTCCTGCTTGTGTTCCCTCTCTTGCTATCTGTCAAATAAACAAAATCTTTAATAAATAAATAAAAAATAAATAAATAAAGCATTAGAGACAACCACCCCCCAAAAAGGAAGGAAATTCTGAGGCATGCTACAACATGAATGAATCTTGAAGACATTGTGCTAAGCGAAATAAAAGTTACAAAAGCACAAATATTGTATGATTCCACATATATGACTTTCTTAGAGTAGTCACATTCACTGAGACATAAAGAATGGCTGTCAGGGGCTAGGGAGGGAAGGGGAGTTATTGTTTAATCAGTATGGAATTCCAGTTTGGGAAAACGAAAAAGTTCTGAAGCTGGATGGTGGTGATGGCTGCACAATAATATAAAATGTACTTTAATGCCATTGAACTATACATTTAAAAATGGTTTAATGTGGGGGCGCCTGGGTAGCTCAGTGGGTTAAAGCCTCTGCCTTCAGCTCAGGTCATGATCCCAGGTTCTGGGATCAAGCCCCGCATCCTGTTCTCTGCTCGGCAGGGAGCCTGCTTCCCCCTCTCTCTCTGCCTGCCTCTCTGCCTGCTTGTGATCTCTGTCTCTCAAATAAATAAATACAATCTTTTAAAAAAATGGTTTAATGTGGCAAATTTGATATTATGTATATTTTAACCACAATTTAAAAAATGGATCAAAGGGGTGCTGGTTAAGCATCTGCCTTTGATTTGAGTCATGATCCCAAGGTCCTGGGACTGAGCCCAGCAACCGAATCCCCACTGGACAGAAAGCCTGCTTCTCACTCTCCCTCTGCCTCTACCTGCCATTCCCTCTGCTTGTGCACATTTGCTCTCTGTCAAATAAATATAAATAAATATATATATAAATAATATATATAATATATATATTTAATACATATTTATTTAATATATTTATTAAATTTATTATATAAAATTAAATTATCTAATATATATTTAATATATAAAACATATAATAAAATATATAATATAAAATATATAAATAATAAATAAAATAATTTTAAAAATAAAAATGGCTCAAAGACAAAAATTTAAGAGCTAAAATTATAAACCTCTTAGAAGATAGGAATAAATCTTGTGATCTTGGATCAGGCACAGGTTTCTTAAACATGACATCAAAAGCACAAGCAACAAAAGAATAAATACGACTTCATAATATTAAAAACTCTGTGCTTCAAAGGACTCCAGCAAGAAAGTGAAAAAAGAGGGATGCCTGGGCAGCTCAGTCGGTTAAGTGTCTGCCTTTGGCCCCTGGGATCTAGATCTAGTCAGGCTCCTTCCTCAGGAGAGGTGAGCTCTGCCTACCACTCCGCCTGCTGTGCGCGTCCCCTCGAATGCTCGTGCTCTCTCTCTGACAAATAAAATCTTTTTAGAAAAAGGGGAAAAAGTGAAAAAAAAAAAAAACTGAATGAGAGAAAATATTCATACCATGCATTTCATAAGGGATTTGTATCCAGCATAAAGAACTTTTACAACTTATTATAAAGACAAGGAACACAATTGGAAAATGGGTAAAATGGTTTAATAGATATTTCTACAATAGACAGATAAACAAATGGCCAATAAAATAGCTGAAAGGATGCTCAACCCCATTAGTCATCAGGAAAATGCAAATCAGAACCACAATGAGATACAAGTAGAATGGCTATATAACAAAACAGACAATAAGAAATGCTGGAGAATGTGGCAAAACTGGAACCCCTGCGTATTGCTGATGGGAATGGAAGACAGTGTGGCAGTTTCTCAAAAAGTTAAACACGGAGTTAACATTTGACCTAGGAATTCCACTCCAAGGTACTCAAAAGATGAAAACATGTCCATATAAAAACTTGTAAATAAATGGTCACAGCAGCATTTTTCATAAAAACCAAAAGGTGGAAAGAACCCACATTCTCATCAACTGATGAATGGATAAACAAAATATGATATTATTTAGACATAAAAAAGAATGAAAAGGGGCGCCTGGGAGGCTCAGTTAGTTAAGTGTCTACCTTCTGCTCTGGTCATGATCTTAGGGTCCTGGGATAGAGTCCTAGTCATCAGGAGTCTGCTTCTCCCTCTTCCTCTGTCCCTCCCCCACACCGTGTGCTATCTCAAATAAATAATCTTTAAAAACCAAAAAACAAATGAAAAAAGGAAATCTTCTGATACACGCTACAACATGAACCTTGAAAACATGCTAAATGAAAGAACCCAGACACAAAATGCCACATATTACATAATTTTATTTATATAAAGTGACCAGAATAGGCAGTTCCATACACACAGAAAGTATGTAAGTGGAGCTGGGGTGAGGGGGAAATGGGAAGTGACTGATAATGGGTTTGATGTTTTTTAGCAGGGGGGCAGGGAGGCTACTAATGAAAATGTTCTGGAATCAGTGGTGACAGCTGTACCAGTTTGTAAATATACTAAAAAAAGCCACTAAATTACACACTCATAAGGGCAAGTTTTATTGCATGTGAATTACAATCAACAAATATTTATGGATACAAAAGTATACTGAGGACATTAATATCAAAAGAAGGATAGCCCATAATATGGGAGCAAAATATGCAATAATACTAAATGACAAAGAGTGGGCAGAAATATTCTTTAGCTTCTGTATTTCTGTCAATACTTTGTTCAAATGGACAGCCCACATAAACATTCTTCAAAAGAAACTGAATTTCAAATAAGGCAAGATGACAGACAGTAAGTCAGAACGTAAGCCAGAATATAGCTTGAAATAGGTTTAGGCCTACCCCTCCAGTAAGTAAAAGATTCAAAATTTTGTCACTGAATTATCGTTGACTCAAAATATGTCAACCTATAATACCATGTCAGGTTGAAGACACACTTTTCCAAAGAAGACATCCAGAAGGCAAACAGATACATGAAAAGCAGCTCAACATCACTCATCATCAGGAAAATAAAAATCAAAACCATAAGCAGATACCACCTCATACCTGTCAGAATGGCTAGAATTAACAACACAGGAAACAATAGATGTTGCTGAGTATGTGGAGAAAGGGGAACCCTCTTACACCACTGGTGGGAATGCAAACTGGTGCAGTTACTCTGGCGAACAGTATGGAGGTTCCTCAAAAAGTTAAAAATAGAACTACTCTACAACCAACAATTGCATTACTCAGTATTTTCCCAAAGGATACAAAAATACAGATTTGGGGTAAATGCACCTTGATGTTTATAGCAGCAATGTACACAATAGCTAATACTGCTTATGTATATATTGCATATGTATGTGTGTGTGTGTATATATATATATACACACACAATGGAATATTACTTAGCCATCAAAAAATGAAATCTTGCCATTTGCAATGATGTAGATGGAGCTAGAGTGTACTATGCTAAGTGAAATAAATCAGAGAAAGACAAATACATATAATTTCACTTGTGGAATTTAAGAAACAAGACAGATGGACATATTGGGGAGAGGAAAACCAACCACATAAGTCTCTTAACAACAGGAAACAAACTGAGAGTTGATGGAGGGAGGGAGGTGAGGGATGGACTAGATGGATGATGAGTATTAAGGAGGCCACTTGTTATAAGCAGTGGGTATTTTATGTAAGTGATGAATCACTGAATTCTACTACTGAAACCAATATTTCACTGAATATTAACTAAAATTTAAATAAAAATTTAAAAAATATTAATAAAATAACATGTCAGGTCAAAAGTGTAGGTAAGAGGAAATACGATAATTTCTAAAGAGAAGAGTAAGTAGGCCTAGAATTTCTAGGCCAAACTTATTCCTTGCAAAATTCAAAACTGAATTAAACAAAATGTCTGTGAAGTTAAAAAAGGAAAAAGACAGGATTCACCATGAGAAAGTCAAACCAAATAAAATGCAGTTTCTATTTTAACAGGCTTACTTCATTGCAGGTAAGACCCTTTAAGCAGAGTGTAACTCAATTACAGCAAGCAATTTGGCAAAATCTTTCATAATATCCATGCATAATGGCATATAGGGATGCTTGGGTGGCTCTGTTGTTTAAGCGTCTGCCTTGGGCTCAAGTCATGATCCCAGGATTCTGAGATGGAGTCCCACATGGGTTTCTTGCTCAGTGGGGAGCCTGCTTCTCCCTCTGCCTGCTGTTCCCCTTGCTTCTGTGCTCATACATACTCACGCTCTGACAAATCTTTAAAAAAAATGGCATATGGACTTGATAATAAGTGGAACTGAGTTATTGAACAACCACAATGTGTGCTGATTAATAGACTGATGTTAATCTGGAAGGATTCTAGCTAAGCTGCACAATTCAGAGTCCTTTACTCTGTCATTTTAACATTTTTATCAACAACCTCAATGAAGACCCAGTAGGTATGCCTACCAAATATGAAAATGACAAAAATACTAAATTCCTAAATCAAACCTATGAAATTAAATATAAAAACCTAATTTAAATATAATATAAGCCTAATACATAAATATAAATACACACACAAAAGCCTAAGGAATTCATTACACAAAAACAGGGTTAGGGAGACTTAGTTTAACTTATCTATAAAAGATAATGAGTGTAACTGACACTACTGGATCATATTAAACATAAGCAACAGAAACCAAAACTGTTAATGAAATATTTGGTTTCAAAATAACAGCATTTAGCTCAAGCCAAGGTGTACCCACCACACCTGTCTAGTCAAGCCAGCACATGGCTGGCTCAGTCTTACCGTCCGTATACAACTCTTGATCTGGGGGTTCTGAATTCAAGCCCCAGGACAGGTGTAGAGATTAAAATCTTAAAAAAAAAAAATGCTGAGTACAGTTCTGAGTACAATGTTTAATGACAAAGAGCAACTAGAATTCATTGCGAAAAGTGATCATGGTTGAAAGATCAGAAAATTATATAATCTAGGAATGATGAAATAAACTGGCACTGTTTTAGTCTGAAGAAGAGAACAGAATGCTGTGTGTGTGTGTGTGTGTGTGTGTGTGCGTGCGTGCGCGCAGTGGATAGGAGACATCAACAGGATCACACAGTAGTCTTGAAATATTTTAAGAGGCCATTCATATGGAAAAGGGATTATACCTGGAAAAAGAAAAATACAGGGAGAACAGTATAGGCTTTGATGTCAGAAGTCCTGGATTCAAATCCTAACTCCATCATTTACTGTGTGTTATTTGAAGCTTAGAAAGATTATGTTTCCTTTCCTAAAAAAGGATACTTAATCGCAAGTAGATGAAAATTAAATGTAAATGTTTATAAGCTACCAGGCACAGCCTAATACACTGTGATGTACAATGATGTCTGACTCTTCTGAATTGTTCTAGAACAGTGCTTTCCAAACCAAGATACAACCCATTAATGGGTCACAAAATCAGCTTAATGGGTTGTAACCATCCTTTTTTCCCTAAAGAAACCGAACAGAAAATATCAGAGCTTACCACATATACTACAAGCAACTATAGTTTTGTGATACATTTAATTCAATTATTCATATACATGTGTAATAGGCTATGATGTAAACTGTATTTGTTTATCATGAAAGTGAGTCCAAAAAAAACCACAAAAAGGCTGTGAAAGCCACTGCTCTGAAGCACTGTTAGTTCTAAGTGTGTTCTACAGCTAGTGCCTTGGGAGCTCAAAAAGTTTACCACTTAGACATTTACGATATTCACTCAGACATTTGCAATTAGCATATCAAACAAGTCCAGGAGTAAATTAAATGAAATGTTTATTTTTGTTAAACCTTATTTTTCCCCACATACATTTAACCTCAGGCCCACCATTATTTTTTCACACAATATCTATTAACATCTTCAGAATTAGCATTTTATACTACACATTTGGGGAAAAACATTACTCTAGATGAAAAAGAAGATACAACGGTTGTAAGTCACAGAAAGTAGATTTTTAGTGCGCTAAGAAAAAACTCTTGATTCTTTGAAATCCCCCCCATAACACCCACCCCTTCCCATTTGTACTCCAAAAACATACTCTAAAGCACTTTAAATGATTTATAAAACTTTCAATTCACACAAATCTTTTCAGAAAAAGGACTGGATCAAGATACATAGCCAGGATCAAAGCAATAAGCAGGAACCATCCGGTGGAAAAAAAAACCTCTGGCATAGTATTCAAGAGTTGCTTTCCCTGAACAAACTCTGCTCAAATACCAAAGCAGCAAAATATGTATTCAGCTTCCCCAAGTGGAGTCAATGTGTTCTAATAATACATAATCTAAAATGGGCTCATGAGTGCAGCTAATCCTCATTATTAAGAGCATCATTATCATCACCACTTGGAAGAGGCATGTGATGATATTGAAATGATTCTGGCTTCTTATAAAGTGTACACACACCCAGGATTCCTTTGGGAGGACGTGATCTCACACTAATAAGAAAAACTGTCACTACACAGACAGTTCTAATAATATTTCGTATTACTTGGAAATAAAATAACAGCTTGATTTCATATATTTGAGTATCTCTGTAATTCAAACCTTCTTAATTGGGAGTTACAAATATCGGACTCTGCTCTAGCAGTTGTCAGAGCATAAAAGGCCCTCCTCACTCTTTCCCCACCCCCAGGCTCCAAAGCCACCTCTCCTAAAAGTTTGCCTCAGCTACTTTGAACCATTATTTTCTTCCCAAATTCTGAGCGCTCTCAGTACTTTTGTTCCCTCATCTTTTTTTTTTTTTGCAATTCACTGTATATCTCCTAGCATATTTAATTGCATAAAACTTGGCTCCCAAGACTGTAACTGCCTTAATGAACAGGGATCAACATGTTATGAATCTTTAGACTTTCCCACAAGATCCTGAAAGAGTTTACTGCATATTTCATGATTTAAATAACTAGGCTTAAGAGTAATTGCAGTTAGTTTTGGAGAGTTTACTATGTGCCAGACCCAGTGCTAAAAGCATACGTGTATTATCTCACGTAATCTTCATAACTCCACAGAGATAAGAACTATTATTTTCCCCATCAAATAGAGGAAGAAAGTGAAGCTCAGAGTAACTTGCCCAAGGTCATACAGCTAGTGTGGCAGAGCCAGGGCCTGAAAGCTCTTAACTATCTCAGTCACTGTAAAGTTGCACCTCTGAAATATTAGAGTCCATGAAGAATTTCCACTTCACTGGCTTAAAAGTTTCAACTTCAACAAAGAGTTGACACATTTTTAGCTACAAATCAAAACTTTAAAAAAGGGATAAATTAAGACAATTTGTCCTAGGCATCTTTATGGGGTTGCAATAAAATGAGGGAGAATGCCTCCCATGACCTTTCTATTTATGCAAGTGGTATCACGGTATAGGTCACAGCTCTATCAAGAAGTATAGCTTATGACAATACAGCTTTGGTATATATTTTTAAATAGGGCTCCTTTTCTCTGTCCCTAGGATGACACGGAAATTAAGGATGGATGGGGTAACTGTCACTTCACAGCTCCATAAAATGACAGACCCAATTCCTGTTTAAAAAATAAGAGCCAGGCTCTTGTTCCACCCTGACTTTTCACACAAAGCAGTACCATCCTCTGCCCTCTTCACACAAAGCAAGCTTTACCCCACTACCCAAAGGGGAGTGCTGATTCACAGTACCACGGCCTGAAATGTATCCATCTCCCACTGGTCCAAACCACTGACCACCGCACTAGACCACTCTGGTCTGCTCCCCGCACCCGGTGATACCTCATCATGTAGACCCCTCCCCAACATCCAAAATGCACAGGCCACCCTCCTCCAGTATTTCACACAAAGCAAGATCCTTCCCTTACAAAGCACTTTCCCATCGCCGACTCCTCCCCCAGCGAGCGGCCCTTCCTTCCCAGGCTGTGCCAAACCACAGACCCCAACGGGGTCTAAAACCCAGAGGATCCACAACAACCCAGAGGAAAACTAGCGACAAACCCCGTTCGTTCCTCTAGCACGCCTCGAATCCCCCAACTCCAGTTGACCTTTCCGTAACCAAAGCAAAAAACCCACCAGCGCCCGTCAAGAGAGCGGGTCTGGCTACACAAAGCGAGGTGTCTTCCCAGGGGTACCCTTGGAAGACGCTCTCCGCCCCCGGCCCCGGCCGCGTCCCCGCCCAGCCCCGGCCCGGCCCGGCGGCCCGCGCTCACCAGCTCTCCTCCTCCTCCTCCCAGCCTGACAGGCGCTCCAGCTCCTCGGGCCGCAGCGGCTCCACCTCGTCCAGCAAGCCGCCCTCGCCCGCTGCCAGCAAGGAGGTGGCGTCCCGCAGTTCCTCGCTACTCGTCCGCCTCGGGCCCGACCCGACCCCGCTACCGGACTTGGCGTTGAGGCCCAAGGGGAAGCCCCGGGGGGACGCCGCGCCGGACGAGGGAGTGGACGAGCCAGCCCGAACCGGACTGCCGGGCCCGAGGGAGCCGACGCCCTGCACGGCCCCCGAGCGGCTCCTCAGCTGTTCGTTCTGCTTCTCCAGCTTCTTCACCAGCTCCTGCAGCTTCCGCACCTCCTGGTCCGCGTTCACGTTGGAGTTAACGTCCTCCATCCCGGCCCCGCCGCCGGTGCCGCCTGCCACCCGCTCGGACTCACAGCGACAAGGAGAGGGCCAGGGGAAAGAGGCGTCGCCGCCGCCGCTCACTCTAGCCGAGGCGCCGGCATACAGCAGGGCCAGGCCCCACCGCCAGGGTCCCCCCAGCTCGGGTTCCGAAGCGCCGCTGGCCCCAGCCGAGCCGCCTCATCTGCGCCGGCTCCAGGACTGGGGGAGGCGGCGCCAATATCCGGCCTCGGCCGCCATCTTCCCTCCGTCCCTCCGCCCCCCGCAGTCCGGCCCCGTCGGTGACCTCAGAGCGTCGGGGTTGGACGCGGCCGGCTGCGGGCGCTGAGAGGACCGAGCACCGAGCTCGTGGAGGGGCGGGGCCGCGGGCGAAGGCGGTGGGCGGGTGCTCGGCCGGAAGGGGCGTGTCCGGAGCGCCGCGGAGGTGGGAGGCTACCGCGCGGGCTGGGAAGAGCGATTCCGGCCGCAGGCGGGGCCGGAGAGGAGTAAGGACTTGGCTGCGGGTGGGGCTAAGATCGCAAACTATTGGTCTTGGAGAGGGGGGCGTGTGATGTGCTCTCCACCTCCAAACACTGGCGTGTGGGACCAGCGCCCTATCCTGTTCTCTGTCCCGGCTGGTTCTCTGGTGGGCGCTTAGCCAGACCCCTTGGAGAGAGAGTTTATTTTGTCCGTTTGTTCAGCAAATATCATTCGACGCCTGCTTGAAATAGGAGATTGTCAGGGCTGGCAGGAGCCTAAGGGACTATCGGTGACCTGTTTCCTCCTCTGAAAATGAGAAAACAGAATCCCAAATGGTTGAGAGGTCTAAGGTCAAAATAATAACCAGAAGTTAGGGTTAGGGTTAGAATGCGTACTATGGGCCAGACCCTATGTTAAGGATTTTTTTTTTTTTTAAGTCGGGTCCACACCCAGCGTAGAGCCCAAAGCCCAGGGGAACTCACCAGAGATCAAGACCTGAGCCCAGGTCTAGCCTTGGCCGCTTAACGGATTGAGCCCCCCAGGCGCCCCTGTGCTAAACATTTTAAAGGCATCTCATCATTAAAACAGTTTTTTCCGACTTAAAAGTCGGAAAAAAGGAAAGCTCCTCACCTTTGTTAACTGATGTGTAATCTGCTCTTTGGATCGTTTTCTTGGTAAAAAGTTTTTCATGGTGTGTTTTGACTTTTTAAGTGTATTAAGGGGACTTAATAAATAAACATCCAAAGAACTAAAATAGACTTAATAAACAAAAACATACTGATGAATCCTGAGGGATGTATGAATGTAAAAATCTGACTTCAGTTGCACCTGTTTATAATGTGTACCACCAACAGCAAAACAAACCAAAAACCACTTAAATTTTTTTAAAAATCACACTATTTTCAGATGTCAGCTGTGAACCGCTTGCCTTATGTTTACAGCTTTCCTCTAATTGCCTCCTCCACCCTTAGCTAATAAAGATCCAGTCCTATTACACCTGGGTGTGGACTAATATGCCCTGGCTTACTTCTACCTTTCAGCCTCTCTGTGCTGTATTTTCCTTGTCTAGAATATTCTACCTGCCAAATCTGATTCCTTTTCTTTTCTTTTTTTTCCTTTTCTGACTCTTTTCCTTAAAACCCATGCTCACATATCTAGGAAAACTTTTCCTGACAATTCCACACAATTTAGCTGTTCTGTTTATTCTAGCATTACCTGATCAATAGTTTTCAATAGGTGTTTGTATTTTAAATTTTTTTTGCTTTTTTGTTTTTGCCTGTTTACTTGATGCAAAGGGACCGTTTATTATATATTTTTCATGTCTAGTGTCTGATACTAGACAGACATTCAATATCTGGTTTGTTGAAAGTTGAGAAGAATGCAAATTCTGACGGTCAAGGTCTAGATGTTTATTCACAGCAAAAAAAGCACTGAGTATTTTCAAAGTTTTCTGACTACTTATAAATAAGTGTTTTCTTAGGTATGTATACTTAATCAAAAGATGTCTTTGGTAACACAGTAATTGTGAAGTAATATGTGTTATCTATATAGTGCAAGTCTGAATATCACTGCTGTCTCTGATACATCTGAACTAGTTGCCAAAGAGTTCAATATCATGACTGCTTCAATGTAGCACTTTCCACTTGCATTTAACAGTTTGTGAAATAGATTCCAACTAGCCAGGTTCTGTAATGAGAACACTTTAAATATATTCCTTGAAAAGAATAGTTCGTATGGCATTATGAAGTTAAAAATGAAATTATGAATATTATGAATATGAATATGGTAATATGAAATTAAACGCAAGAAGAGGTTGGTGTGACAAGGAACAATGAATGGAGAATCAAGACCCAGTGGCAGATTCTAGCTATTACACCAATATGGTGCTTGACCTTAATCTCTGATCCTCAAGCAAGTCACACTGGCTGTATATTCAAAATATATCTGGGGGCGCCTGGGTGACTCAGTCAGTTAAGCGGCTGCTTTTGGCTCAGGTCATGATCCCAGGGTTTTGGGATCGATTGAGCCCCGAATCAGGCTCCCTGCTCAGCGGGGAATCTGCTTCTCCCCCTCCCTCTGCTGCTCTGCCTACTCGTACTGTCTGTCAAATAAATAAAATCTTAAAAACAAGACAGATCTGAATACTTCCTGGCACCTCCACTGGAACAACTGTCATTCTAGCTCCCATCTTTTCTTGTCTAGCTTACCGTGGTACTCTCCTAAATGGGCTGTTCCACTTTGCTGCTTACAATCCGTGATGCACACAGCAACCAGATGATCCTTTGTTTGTTCTCATCAGGTCACTCCCCTGCTAGGAACCTGAACTTGCTTCTCAACATACTTAAACTACCAAGTCCTTTTCTTGGCTATAAGACTGGATATTTGGCAGCTTGTGCAAGTGTCTCATTGACTACCGATCCCTCTTCCCTGCCATCACCCCACTCCAGCCATACTGGCCTTTTTGATGTTTTTTAAACATGCCAAGCATGTTTCTACTCTAGGAACTCTGCACTCGCTAAACCTATCGAGAATCCATTCTTCCTCCACATGGTCACATTACTGACTCTCTCCATTCAGTCTCAGCTCCTGTCTCACCAACTAAGTTCACTATCCCCATTGTTATGACCCTCATAAAAAAGCACCCCTATCATTCCCCCAAGCTCTTACCTTGTTTCATTTTTCCTCTGACACACCGTCTATTTCTTTGTTGCCAATCTCTCCCTGCTAGAATATGAATTATGTGAAAACAGGGTTCACTGCAGTATTCCTGGTGCCCTTATACATTGTAGATGTTCAAGAAGTGTTGAATAAATGATGGATATAGGTCAGGTGAAACCTCCTAACAGAGAATTTCAGATAAATGTGTTTGTTATGTCTCAAATCATTAGAGTAGAAATTCTTAGTAATGCTGAATGGCTAGTTTTTTAAAAAAATTATATATTTCCCTTCCAAAGAGCAACATGTCACACTCTATATGTCATCCTCAAAACTAGGTCATCTCCACTTCCTGAATGCCAACAGTCCTTAAGAATTGCTGAGGAGAGAAAGTCTCAGGTTCTCACTTAAAAGTATGAGGACAAGAATATTTCCATTCTGTCCTAAATGTTGCCCGCATCCTTCTCTTTCAGGTTAGCTACAATACGTCTTCTCTGATGACTTAGCAGTGTTAGAGCATGTTTTTAAAAAGTTACTCTAAAAGTGGCTGTCACGGAGATATGAGAAGGTAAGCTGGTAGGTTTCTGCAGTGTGCATCACAGGTGTCTCAATCAGATTTTTCAGGTGTTGTCTTTTACGATAAGCTTGCTTTGTTCCTGGATGAAGGAGTCGCTTCTCTTCTCAGCAGGTGTGGCCCTTTCCATAACTTGCTCCTACTTGTATATTAGCTCCTGCCAAAGCTCCTGCCCAAGTGGAAAATATTACAAACCACTGAAACTATTTAGAGGGAAAAACTATTACTCAGTGGCTTAAAGGTATTCATTGGTTCTAAAATCCGATTTCAAGATGTATGTGCGTGTGTGTGTGTGTGTGTGTGTGTGTTACTGAGTACATGCCCAAAAGTTGTTTAGAAAACATAAGGCAGGGGGGAAAAAAGATATTTAAAAAAAAGGGCACCTGGGTGGCTCAGTTTGTTGAGCATCTGCCTTCAGCTCAGGTCATGATCCTGGGATCCTAGGATCGAGCCCTGCATCGAGCTCCCTGCTCAGTAGAGAGAATGTTTGCCCCTCCCTTTGCCCCCCACTATGCTAATGCTCTCTCTCAAATCAATAAAATCTTCTTGTTTTAATATTTTATTTATTTGGCAGAGAGACACAGCCAGAGAGGGAACACAAGCAGGGGGACTGGGAGGAGAAGTAGGCCTCCCGCAGAGCAGGGAGCCCAATGTGGGGCTTGATCCCAGGACTCTGAGATCATGACCGGAGCCCAAGGCAGATGCTTAACAACTGAGCTACCCAGGAGCCCCTCAAATCAATAAAATCTTAAAAAAAAAAAAAAAAAAGAGGGCGCCTGGGTGGCTCAGTTGCTTGAGTGACTGCCTTTGGCTCAGATCATGATCCCGGAATCCCAGAATCCAAACCCTCACTGGGCTCCCAGCTCCATGGGGAGTCTGCTTCTCCCTTTGACCTTCTCCCCTCTCATGCTCTCTCTCTGTCTCTCTCAAATAAATGAATAAAATCTTTTTAGAAAAGATATTATAAACTGCAAGGTGCTTACAGAAGTATTTGCATTTGTCTAAAACATGCTCAATTTTGTTGGAGAAATCTTTATTATCCAACACATCTGTTTTCTTGTCACATGCACCCACCAGGCTGGTCATTTCCCATGTGTCCTTGCTCACCTGTTCTTCACCAGCATCCTTCTCCCAGGTGTACCTCCGCAGGTCTGTCAAGGGCCACTGTCTTGGCACATGCAATTTTAAGAAGGAATCTCAGGAACTTCCAAGGCTAGGTGTGTATGAGATTGTGAATTGAAACCCTGCAGGCAAGGGGCGCTTGGGTGGCTCAGTGAGTTAAAGCCTCTGCCTTCGGCTCAGGTCGTGATCCCAGGGTCCTGGGATTGAGCCCCGCATCAGGCTCTCTGCTTGGCAGGGAGCCTGCTTCCCCTCTCTCTCTCTGCCTGCTTCTCTGCCTACTTGTGATCTCTGTCTGTCAAATAAATAAATAAAATCTTAAAAAAAACCCTGCAGGCAAAAAGAAGAGGGACCCAGGTTTTGGACCTTAGAATTTTTCTAGTCAGCACTGATCAGATCTTACCATTACAGGATGCCTCAAAGCTGGCCATGATGGCAGGCATCCCTTCCTTCTGGAAGGTCCTCTGGCCAGAGGGTGGCCCCCTATCACACTGCGGGGGTCCTGTATTATACTGATATAGGGGTGAGGATGTTTCTGATTAGGGCAGATGTGAACATATTCTTAAACTCTTTTTTTTAAAAGACTTTATTTATTTATTGGTCAGACAGAGATCACTAGTAGGCAGAGAGGCAGGCAGAGAGAGAGGAGGAAGCAGGCTCCCCGCTGAGCAGAGAGCCCGATGCGGGACTCGATCCCAGGATTCTGGGATCAGGACTGAGTGGAAGGCAGAGGCTTTAACCCACTGAGCCACCCAGGCACCCCCGTATTCTTAAACTCTTGAGAGGCTGCTATCTTAGCACTGAAGGAAACAATACCTTATCTCTCATCCTTTTTGTGGTAGCAAGTGAGGAGATAAGATTGCCAAATAACATTATTTCCTCTGTTAAGTAGTGCATCAGCAGCAGTGCGCGGTTGGAAAAGTGGGATTTGAACTACTTCTGAGTATCCATGATCTAGAAAACCTACCATTTAAGGAAAGGAGAAAACTTATTAAGAATCATCCAAATCCCCAAGTTGACAATACAAATCCCAGTAATCTGATCTGAGATCTAAAATATATATTCTGAGCATTGACTTGGAGATGGCATAGAGATAGTAGACAGTGAATAGAGGTTCGTATTAGGCTAAAATAAATGAGCTGTGACTGAGATATTTATATGCTCTTCAATCTCAGAAGTTGTGCACAATTCCATTCCTGAGTCTTTGAGATACTCCTGGAATATTACAGACTGAAAGACATCATCAGCTATTCAATTTGTCCAAGCATGTCTGGAAAGGTTATTTTCTTTTTTTTTTTTTTAATTTTTTAAGATTGTATTTTTATTTATTTATTTGTCAGAGAGAGAGAAAGGGAGAACACAAGCAGGCAGAGCAGCAGGCAGAGGCAGAGGGAGAAGCAGGCTCCCCACTGAGCAAGGAGCCCGATGCGGGACTCGATCCCAGGACCCTAGGATCATGACCTGAGCTGAAGGCAGCGGCTTAACCAACTGAGTCAGCCAGGTGTCCCAGGAAAGGTTATTTTCTTATTTATCATCACTCTTATGTAAACAAAGTTATATGTACCCTAGAATATTAATTCTGTAAATATCCAGGTCTTTTTGAATTGGCCCAATAATAGTAGCTAACAATTATGACCACTTTTAAGATATGTAATAATTCACTTAAAGCTCACAAAAGTCCTTTGAGGTCCCTGCTAATAACATTGCCATCTCGATTTTATGAATGAGGAAACTGAGGAAACTGACAGAGAGGTAAGATAATTTCCCAGGGTCCATGGTCAGGAGGTAGTAGAGCTGAATTTGAACTTAGGTGGTCTGACTTCAGAATCTGCACTCAAAATCCCTAACAGTCAATGGCCAAATGAGTTCTCCATTTTTCCCTTATAGTCTTATTGATGTCTCAGTCAGCTACCATCTGGGATGAAGACTGGGGGCAAGGGGTATTGCCTTTATGATGCCTAATGACTTAGTCCTCTTGCTTAAGATCAAGGTTTACCAGTTTTGAAGTCTCAGCATAACACATTCAAACAATCTCTTCCTTAGAGAGGGAGGCAATTCCTCTACCTCTTGCTCAAAAGACTTCCTAGTAGGCCATTGAGAGGTGGATGCAGGAGTCCTCAAGACCCCCGTGTCAGCAGTTTTCTAAGATGAAGCTTCAAATTCTGAGCTTTTCATTGGAAAAGCTAGTAGATTAGTCCATTATGGAAGGGTTCTATGGGGAAGAAGTTAGTAGGGAGAATCTCTTACCCAAGGCAGTTGTATACCTAAATCAACAAAGCATGAAGATTTGAGGGAATTTACTGGCAAGAGTCCTAGGCCTATAAATGAGAGAAGGAAAATTTAAACCATCCTGAAATAAGAAAGACTAGAAGCAGATATCAAAAGAGCACGTATAGAACCAAGGAAAGAGAGCAGAGCAAGGGGCAGTGGTTTCAACAGTAGATGAGAAGGTGACCTGTGGCAAATGCTAAAACTAAGTGGCTATAGGCAGTTGCCTTGCGATGGCCTTTGTGGCAAGATAATGTGGGAGAAACAGTTGCATTTAAATGGCCAGTACTGGGGTGGCTGGGTGGCTCAGTGGGTTAAAGCTTCTGCTTTTGACTCAGGTCATGACCCCAGGGTCCTGGGATTGAGCCCACATCAGGCTCTCCGCTCCATGGGGAGCCTGCTTCCTCCCCTCTCTCTGCCTGCCTCTCTGCCTACTCTCTCTGTCAAATAAATAAAATCTTTTAAAAAAATAAATAAAATAAATAAATAAGTAAAGGACCGGTACCACTGTTGCCTGGCAGGACTGTGAACTTCTTGCCTTGGGACCAATTGGTAACCTGATATGTTGGACTAGCGCCCAATGTGCAAAGCTCTCTGATGCACATGAGTCCACCATTGTGTTGCTCTGTAAACAGATTCCTTCTCCCCAAAGTTCTTGGAAACCAGATAGCCCTCATCTCACATCTGCGCTCTAGTCTAGAGAGATGAGTTTAGGCTCTTGGGGCAGGCAAGGAAGAGATGAGTAGTAGGGCATGGCACAGGTGGTCCCCCTGTTATAGTGGGTATGGTTTACTTCAGATAGGGCTCCTGGACACGATGTGGTGGCTCACAGTTCAAACAGAGCTGCTCTCTCTTTTGGCACGTTTGTCTAATTTTGCATCATTGCAAGACCTGATTCTTCTTTTCTACCAATACCATTCTCCCACATTGTTCGAGCTTTCACTTTGGCCTGTTTTTCTACCTTGGGTCAGCTGATTGTGTTTAGGCAGACACATGCAACCACCGGCAGTTCTCCTTAAGCATCCTCTGAGTCCTGGACTCAAATTAGGATGTGGTATCGTATATAGGCAGTTCTTGAGAAAACCACCAAAATTTTGCTAGGCACTAGCAGTGGGACAGATCCTGGGGTTTCCCAGGACCATCCTGGCAGGGAGAGGGTTTGGGATATGGGAGATAATGGAAGAACCTGGAAATAGGTCTTGTTTTCAAAGATGGGATGGCAGACTGCATGGAAGGCAATGAATTTCTCCAACCTCTCCAATATCCAGAATAAAGAGATGCCTTTGGGGCTCCTGGGTGGCTCAGTTGGTTGGGCATCTGCCTTTGGCTCAGGTCATGGTCCTGGGGTCTTGGGATCAAGACCCGCATCCCGCTCTCTGCTCAGCGGGGAGTCTGTTTTGCCTTCTCACTCTCCCTCTTTGTTCTCCCTCTCTTCCTCTCTCACTCTCTCTCTCAAATAAATAAATGAAATCTTAAAAAAAAAAAAGATGCTTTTGTAATTCTTTACCTCAGATGCCTTTACAGCTACATCATAAGGTTGCACAAGGTCCCCTCCAAGAATGGGCATGGCCTATTAGAGTACAAGCAGAAAAAACAACTCCTCCCACACTTATCAGACTAACAAAGGCCACCATCTTCACACTGAAGCTTATGTGCTCACTAGACACCATTACACAGTTGTCAGATATTCTACATGACTGTAGCAATGGGCTTGATTCTGGAGCCTTAGGTTTGGGCAAGAATATTCAATCGCCCCTTAAAGGGCCAGCCTCCCAGTGGCACCAGCCGGGATTAGTACCAGGAACAGAGAATATAGGCAGGAAAAAAAAAGAAAACACGTCCGAAATGACATGCGAGAGGGCTTCAGGCTTACTTTTATTGGGTCTGTCTAGTCTAAATGAGTCAATTTCAGACAGTCCTTTTTCTGATCTATAAGCAAAGGGTCACTATAAGCAAATATCACTTCTTTTTTTCTTATAGTTCCTTATAGTTCTTACATTCAACTCTTTTAGTTGATCTGAGATTTATTCTGGTGTGTTCTGTGAAGCATAACTCTGAATGGACATGTTCATGTAAGGGACTGTCACGTGCTATGTTAACATTTGTCCCTTTGGTCATTGTTCCTAGTTCAAGGTACACTGTTTGGGGCCGGAGATGATAAAGATCATAAGGAATGTGCTCCTTGTTCTACAGCAGCTTATTATCCGTTTGAGGAGATGAGATGTACACAGGTAACGGTACATACACACAGCACGTGAAAAGTATCATGTGAGTCATATAGAAAAGAGAGAATACAAGGGCTTTTTTGTGTGTTTTTTTTCCCTCTGATTATTTTCTCCTATGACTTTTTTCTTTAAAGAGTATTAGGGGAATGGAAATTTATTCCTTCTGGCTAGGATAATAAAATTTTCCTCAGAAGGAGTGTGATTTGAGATGGGCCTTCAGGGGTAGGTAGCTATCTTAATCTTGATTTGTTGGTTGCGATGAACAGAAAACTGCTTGAATCATCTCAATAAAAATGATGATAGTTGGAAGAAAGGCAGGCAAGGGCAAGGCCCCCCCTAACCCCAAGAGGAAACCACTCTTAAAGGATGGGTGATAGATAATAAATATAATAAACACATAAGTACAATGTATAGTAAGTCATATGATAACAGCACTATGGAGAAAAATGAATTGGGGAAAGAAGATTAGGGGTGTGGGTGGGGACAGGATTGCAGTTTTAAACAGAGTAGTCAGGGAAAGTGTCACTGAGAAGATGACATTTGAGCAAAGGTCTGAAGGAGGTGAGAGAAAAGATATGCAGGTAACTGGGGGAGAACATGAAATAGAACAGAATGGCAAGTGCAAAGGCCCTGAGGCAATAATGTTCTGGTTTCAAGGAAAAACAAGGTCTGTGTGGCTAAACTGGAATGAATGAGGGGGAGAATCATAGGAGATAAAGTCAGGGGGATGGAATAAAGATTCCATAGGGCATCGTAGGCCATTGTAAAAACTTTGACTTTTACTCTAAAATAAGAAGAAAAGGGAGGGGCGCCTGGGTGGCTCAGTTGTTACATGTCTGCTTTTAGCTCAGGTCCTGATCCCAGGGTCCTGGGAGTCCCTGCTCACTGGGAAGCCTTCTTCTCCCTCTCCAACTCCCCCTGCTTGTATTCCCTCTCTTGGTGTCTCTCTCTCTGTGTCAAATAAATAAATAAATAAAATCTTTATTAAAAAAAAAAGAAGAAGAAAAGGGAAGATTTTGAGCCAAAAAGTGGTATGATTTGATTTACATTTTAATAAGATCCCTCTCTTTTCTGCTCCTTGCATGGCTGCCAGTTTCTCATTCCCCTTATTCCCTTCACAAAATTTCTGCCTCTTCATGGCTTCTGTGTTCCCTTCATAACATCAGCCAATGTGTGGTTTGGTGTTGTAACAACTGTTGACATTTCAGCTCATACACCCAACTGTGACCTAATCGCTCAGTCTCTCAGTGTCCCAATTCCAGATTCTTGGGTGACATAATGTTAGACTCACATATTATTTAGGCTAACTAATATTAGTCCCCTGTGGTAGAACAAGCTGAGGCCAGCTCTCAGAAGTGACCAGGATCTTATAACATTTCCAAGAAGGGACTTTAGACCGAGAGGTAATGGCTAGCATGTCAATTTCATATGAGAACCCAATACTTTGGGTTCTCAGTACACACCTAACAGTCAATACATGTAGATTATTTAGTAAGGAGACCTATAATCACATCATATGATGTAGTGCTCAGGGACCACTTATGGGTAGTAGTAATAATAGGTGGCTTTATAATGCTCTGTACTGAAACAGCTTCTGAAACGATTTGTGTAAGGACCAGTTTTCTTATTTTTACTTCCAAGTAGGAGAATTGTACTTTTGTAAAATAAAAGAAAAATGAATTCTTAGAACAACTAAATGTAAGAAGATATACAAAATTGAAAGCTAATTTTTTTTATTAGATTGAACACACAGACAATTATTCTGTCAATTGCTAAAAAAAAAAAAATCTCTCCATGCTTGGTCTCCATTTCTGTACTTAACCATGCTCTAGTCACAAGCAGTTCCACACTTTAAATAGCACACTCCTTTATGCAAATAGTAGCTACGTTTTGCAGTCCTGACAGTAGGTGAATGGCATTTAATGTTCTGAATGAGTACACTAAAGAAGAAAAGTACTGTTGTTGTCTGTACTTCCCTCATTCTTCTCAGCAAATAAGCTTAGTGTCCTGCATGTAGTTTCTAAGGAACCCTTAGTTGACTGAGATATTTCCCCAGTTTAAGGACACATTTCGTCACATGAGCAACAATGTGTAATCTGTCCCATTTAGATTTGCTATTACAGATTAGCTCTCCTGCTAAGTATACCTGGAGTAGGTTTGATATTTCTCTTGGGTTATAAATGGGAGAAATCAGGGGGCAAAGGAATTATCTTTCTTCAATTTCAGAGACAAACAAAGAAAAAGTGTTCACGCTGAATTAGAGGAAAGGCTGTTTCTACATGTTCTTTCACAAAGATTTTAAATCCTGATTCTGCAGTTGACTTGAGGACCATTTTCTGTCTTTTTTTCTTTCCTTTATTTTAAGGACCATCTTCTAAATTTAACAAGTATGTATGTATGTATTTTTAAAGATTTTAAAAATTTATTTGACAGAGAGAGAGACACAGCGAGAGAGAAAACACAAGCAGGGAGAGTGGGAGAGGGAGAAGCAGGCTTCCCACTGAGCAGGAAGCCCAATGTGGGGTGGGGCTCCATCCCAGGACCCTGGGATCATGACCTGAGCCAAAGGCAGACACTTAACGACTGAGCCACCCAGGCACCCCTTAACAAGTATTTAAGTTCAGTTGCTATGCTAAGTTCTCTATTCAGAAAATTAAAGTGATTTAAGCCCAATATTTTATAGTTTCATGATCTAAGACAAATGTAACAACCAGTATAAGAGAAGAAATAATAAGTAAATCATATTATTTACAAACTACCACTTACATTCATGGATCTGAGAGAAATCATAGAATAAGATCACTCTAGTAGGAGCAAGCCTTGACTACTGGTTTATTTACCAAGACTATATTAACTTTCTTTATCCACTGAGTTCTGGGTAACCAGAATTTTAAATTCATACACAAATGTAATTTAAAAATATCTGAAATGATTAAGAGGAATTAGAGGAGAGAATTGAACTCCCTTAGTACTGCCTTGGATTTCTTTTAAAGATAGTTATAAACGTTTCAAGTTTTGATTTTATTCATCCAATATCAAAATAGTTCACATTCCCTTAAGGAGGAAAAATAAAACAATACCCACATTGACCTAATCTGCTCTTTAAATAACAGAAACAGAAAATTAAAAAAATAAAGAGAGAAAGAGAAACTATTTTTAAAGAATTATTTCAAATGCGTCATTGCCAGGAATTTAAATTGTCCTCCATACGAATTGTTATGAAACTACAATATTGTTTTCAAAATATTCTTTACCTTTCAGAAAGAGATATCAATCTTTTTCTTGCTTTTTTCTTTTGATATCAATGTTTTTCTTAAGAAAAACAAGTCTAATGTAGAGGTTTTATTATTATTTTATTATATTTAGTAATTATGCAAATCAGTAAATTTCCCCAAAATCACTCATAAAAAGTTCTGTGCTTATTCCATTATCCAACCTGAAAGTTACCATTTTCCAGAGACATCTATATGGAGGATGTCTGTTGTTTTTTCTGCTTAGCACATCCTTTTCCTGCTCCCCCACTACCTGATTGGTGGGAGACATTTCTCCCTGGATCTCTTGCATTTCTGCATATCTTGTGAGTGAGGCCCTGGCAGCCCTTGTTCTGGATTATCTTTCCAAGAATGTTTACACAGCAAACAGCCTTGGAATATAGAGCTGGTTTGTTTACTATCTGGTATGATAAAGATACTGTATCTTCCCAAAGCCAAGGTCAGGCATGCTTATTACCCATTACAAAAAAATTTGGCTCCCCTAACTCAGGCTTTCTTGCCTGTAACACAACCCACTGGTATGTAAGCATCACTTGGCTTTCTTCACGTCCCACCCTGTGGGAATCAGAGCTTGGAACCAGCACAGATGCTGGTACTCTGGATACTACTATTGGTATGAATGACATATTGTTCTTTCTCTCTAATGCAGGAATCTTGTGTCTCCCGCCACAAACTATGAAACCGTGGCAGGCTAACTTGTTAACTTGCTAGTGGAGCAAAATCTATAGGTTTCTAACATCACCCCAGTTTTTGCTTTGAGTTCTGTCCTAAGACACGTCTGTACCTTTGCCCTTCAGCTTCCTGAGAGAACCCTGTGTGTGCATAATAAATCTCCCTTTTATTTAAGCTTCAATGGGCTCCCATTCCTTATAATCAAAATAGTCTGAGTGAGCCAAGAAAATCTGTTTCTTTCTGAAAATTGGACAAAAGGAGGAAATATTCAAATGGTTTTCTAAGTGGTTCCATTCAACAAATCTTTGTTGAGCCACTACAATGTTCCATGTATTATGCTGGATGCTGGGGCTACAATAGTAAATAGCATATGGTTCACAGACTTTCAATTCTCATAAGAGGAGAAGCCCCCAATATAAGTAAACCAACACATAATAATTGCAAGTAGTGAAAAGTGCTATGAAGAAAACAGAACTGGGACAAAAGCAGAGTAGAAAGGGAGGTTACCTTACAGAGAGTGATGGGAGAAGGTGACTTTGAGAGAGGCAGATTTAAGCTGAAATGTGGCAGAGATGAAGGCAAAGGATCAGTACAAACTGAAGCAACAGTAAGTGCTTTGAGATGAGAAAAGCTTAGGAAACGTGAAAATTGAGAAAAGAACAAATGTAAATAAGTGTAGTGAGTAAGGGGAAGGAGCCTAGGCAGTACAGAGGGGATTTAGGCAAGGGCCAGATTATTCAGGGCCTTATCTATCCAACAAAACAGGCCTGGATTTATTCTGTGTACAATGAGAAGCTATTGAAGAGTTTTAAGCCCTTGAGTGACAGGACCCAAGTCAACAACAACAACAACAAAAAAGATTTTTGTGGGGTGCCTGGTGGCTTAGTTGGAAGGATCTATGATTCTTGATCTTCAGGTCGTAGGTTTGCGCCCCATGGTAGGTATAGAGATTACTAAAAAAATAAACAAATACACTTAAAAAAAAAAGATTTTTTCTGTTGTGTGGAGGATAGTTGGAGAAAAGCAGAAGTGGAAATGGAATGAGGTAGTTGCTTTGCTCAGGAGAGAAATGATGATGGTCGAGAACAGAGATAAAGTAAGTGGATTCTGTGTCCTGATGAGATGGCAACAGTGGATGTGGGTGAGAGCGGCAACCCAGGAGAGTGGGGGTTGAGGAAGCATGGGTCTATAGAAATCAAAATTGCCATTTGGGGCTATGTTTAGTTTGATATTTCTATACAGTACCCAAGGGTAGCTATCAAGCTGGCCCCTGAAGATGGGAGCCTTGAGTTAGACACAAGATCCAAGTTAGACATTTATAAATGGGGATCCTCAATAGGTACATGATATTTGCTCCCAAGATCCTAGTCTTTAAGTCTTCTTTCAGTTTCTCTTTCTCAGGCCCACCTTGGTGTCCACGTGCTCCAATTCAGAATATGCAGGAACTTCTGAATCCCTGGTGAACCACCCATAAAACGTGAAGAACCAGGAACAGCATCTCTAGATTTCTTTCTACCTAACGGTGCTACCATTACTATGTTTTCTACTATGGTAAGGGCCCTCCTAAAAGGTGGCCTCTTTCCAGAGTCCCTGACCGAGGCTTTCAGCCTCTACCTCAACCTACCTGGAAGGTTTCAACTGATGTTGTTTAATGGGCTTGGATTCTGGGTCCTTTTCCAGATTTATATTCTACCAATTCATGTCCATAAACTGAAATAACATCCCCTTCCTCCTCCCTCAAGCCCGACTTCTATAATGACTGTTTTTGTTTTCATTGTTGTTTTGTTTTTGTTTTTAAGAGAGAGATAGAAGGAGCAGAAGGAAGAGACAGAGAAATCAATGCTGGGCTTGAGCTCACAACCCTGAGATGATGACTTAAGCTGAAATCAAGAGTCAGACACTTAACTGACAGAGCCACCGGGGCATCCCTAAATGACTGTTTTTTAAAACAGATTTTAGGGGTGCCTGGGTGGCTCAGTGGTTTAAGCCTCTGCCTTTGGCTAGGTCATGGTCTCAAGGTCCTGGGATTGAGCCCTGCATTGGGCTCTCTGCTCAGTGGGAAGCCTGCTTCCCTTCCTCTCTCTCTCTGCCTGCCTCTCTGCCTACTTGTGATCTCTGTCTGTCAAATAAATAAAAACATTTAAAACAGATTTTATTTGTTTGTTTGTTTATTTTTAATGATTTTTATTTATTTATTTTACAGAGAGAGAGAGAGAGAGAGCAGGCAGAGGGAGAGGGAGAAACATGCTCCCCACTGAGCAAAGAGCTCTGACGACGACGAGGACAAGGGGCTCAATCCCTGGGATCTCGACCTAAACCAAGGCAGATGCTTAACTGACTGAGCCACCCAAGTGTTCCTAAAACAGTAATTTTTGACATGTAAGTTCCATACCATAACATTCATCCATTGGGGAGCAAATTCATGAGTTATAGTAAATACCCAAAGTTGTGCAACCATCATCACAATTGAATTGTAGAACATTTCCATCATCCCCTAAAGAACCTTTTGTGCTCATTTGCAGTCATTCCTTGTTCCCTCCCCTGAGGGCCTAGGTAACCATTAATCTATTTGGGGCACTTTTTTTGGCCTTTCCTAGACATTTCATATGAATGAAATCATACAATATGTGGTTTTTTGGGTCTGGCTCCTTTTGTTGAGCATAATGTTTTTGAATTTCATCCAAGTTGTATCATATATTAGCATTTCATTCCTTTTTTATTGCTGAATTTCCTTCCATTATATGGATATACAATGTTTTGTTTATCGGTTCACCCAACGATGGTTGTTTGGGCTGATTTTGGCTATTATGAACAGCTGCAGAAATAACATTTGTAATTCACCAACCTCACTCTGATGTTGAAGGAATTACTTAATTTTTTAAATTGAGAGTTAAGATGGTGTAATTTGGGGGTGATTCTCCCTCTATTTTCCAAATTCCCAGAAATTTGGTTACATTGTGTGCAGTTTTAAAAGTAGATTTCACTCATTTGACTTAATATATATCATGAAATAGTTCAACCATACACAAAGGCATAAGCAATGTAATAAAAAGCACTCACGTACCTATCAGAGCTCAAGAATAGCTCTCTAAGAGATAACTGCCATCATGAATGTGTATTTACATTTTCATTCATGTATATTTACTTTATTAACATATATACATTCCTACAGAATATACAGTATTTTTGCATGATTTTAGACTCAATATACACTTCATGAAAAATAGTGGTAGCTTATATTTTTCTTAGTACTTTAGTACTAACCATTTTCATTTTCCAATAATGATATATTCTTGTACAGTTTCCCTATATACATATGCAAGAATTTCTCTAGGGGTATATGCCTACAGGAGGAATTTCTGGGTCACATGGTGTGTGTATCTTCAAATTAACTAGATATTCCCAACTATTCTCTAAAATGGTTGTATCAGGGCACCTTCGGCTCAGGTCATGATCTCAGGGTCCTGAGATCGAGCCCCACATCGGGCTCTTTGCTCAGAGGGGAGCCTGCTTCCCCTTTCCCTTCTGCCTGCCTCCCTGCCTACTTGTGATCTCTCTCTTTCTGTCGAATAAATAAATAACATCTTTAAAAAATTTTGAAAATAAAAATAGATAAAATAAAAATAAAAAGTAAAATAAAATATAAATAAATAAAGTAAAAATAAAAATAATAAAATGGTTGTATCATTTTACTTTCAAGAAGTCAGTTTGTAAAAAATTCTGGTGTCCATGTTTACAATATATGAAGTAACCAAATACTACAAGAGAATAAAGTGACAAGAAATGGAAGCTAAAACCGAGTAGTAAAGTAATCCAAACCTGTCATTTATAACTTCTCTCTTTTAAGTGCCTGCAACAGAGATGAAACAGTATTTCTCTATGCACAGCTTAGCTCTCCCCCTTTCCTTCTAAGCTAAACTGAACGCTCAGATCTCCCATGAAAAGCATGAGTGTGATATATTATTTATAAATATTAAAATCCCTGAATTCTTTCTACAAAGGTGAATCATGTTAAGGTGAAGTTCATTTTTTTTTTTTTTAACATTTCATTTATTTATTTGGGAGAGTGAGTGCTCATTCAAGGTGAGGAGGAACGGAGGGAGAGGGAAAAGCAGCTTTCCACTGAGCCTGTTGTGAGGCTGGGGGGTGCTCGACCCAGGATTCTTTTTTTTTTTTTTAAGATTGTATTTATTTATTTAACAGAGAGAGAGGGGGGTGGAGAGAGAGAGCACACATAAGCAGGGGCAGAGGGAGAAGTATGCTCCCCGTTGAGCAAGGAGCCGGATGCTGGGCTGGATCCCAGGATGCTGGGATCATGACCTGAGCTGAAGGCAGATGCTTAACTGACTGAGCACTAAGGTGAAGTTCCTTAGTATTTCATTGACCTTTTCTTCCTTAAGTATTGCCACAGGTTTCTTCTCTACCAGCCTGAACTTTACTATTTTATTTCACTCACAGCCATGGAGTATTAAAGAGTTGAAACTCTGTTTCATATACAAATACAGATTTAATAAAGAGATACAGATATCAGGTGAGTTCTCTCAGTGAAGAGCTATGATGAAGTTGTAAGAAAACAATATATCTGGTATGAGAAATTTTACTCTCAGTTGTTTGATAATTTAGATGCATCTAACTTCAAACAAATCTAGTGCTGCAGATATAAATTATAACTAAAAGAAATATGAGCAAACTTTGGAAAATAAGTATTCTTTTTGAAACGTTTTTTCATTTTGTCTTATGAGTCCTTTCAAAAACTTTCCCCTGTAGGGGTGCCTGGGTGGCTCAGTTGGTTAAAGCATCAGGTCATGATCCTAGGGTCCTAGGATGGAGCCCCGCATCAGGCTCTCTGCTCAGTGGGGAGCCTGCTTCCCTTCTCTCTCTGCGTGTCTCTGCCTATTTGTAATCTCTGTCTGTCAAATAAATAAATAAAATCTAAAAAAAAAAAATATAAAAAAAAAAAACTTTCCCCTGTATATGCTTAACATGGAATCAAATGTAGTTTGCTACTAAATTGTAGGCCCTGTGTATTTTCCTCTGCAGCTTGGAGGAACATCAAGGATGATGCCTTTTAGGTATAGAAAAGGAGGGGGTTGATAAGGGTGGAGAGTGGGAAGAGAGAGAGCCTTCAAAATATAAGCTCATGAAAGGAAAAAAGGAGGGATGCCTGGGTGGCTCAGTTGGTTAAGCAGCTGCCTTCGGCTCAGGTCATGATCCCGGTGTCCTGGGATTGAGTCCCACATCGGGCTCCTTGCTTGGCGGGGAGCCTGCTTCTCCCTCTGCCTCTGTCTACCACTCTGTCTGCCTGAGCTCGTGCTTTCTTTCTCTCTCTCTAATAAATAAATAAATAAATAAATAAAATATTTAAAAAAAAAAAAAAGGAAAGGAAAAAAGGAGAGAGGGTGAGAAAAAGAGACAAACCAAGACACAGACTCTTGTTCTAGAGAACAAACTGATGGTCACCAGAGGTGTGGTGGGCAAGGGGGATGGGGGAATAGGTGATGGGGATTAAGAGTATGCTTATCATAATGAGCACTGAGTAATGTACAGAAGTGTTGAATCACTATATTGTACACCTGGAACTATGATAACCCTGTATGTTAAGTATATTAGAACTAAAATAAAAAACAATAAAAAATAGAAATAAAACAAAACATAAGCTCGTGAAAGTTTGTAAACATTGTATTTTTTTTGGTTCTCACCAGCAAGCCGCCTGAATGCATTTGTCTTGCCTCCTTGTCCCCTGGTTCTTTCTGAAGCTGTCTCACTTTCTCCTGTGCTTTTCTTTTTCCATCAGTCCTTTTGTAAGAGGACTGGATTTACAATACAGGAAGTATTCCCTTTTTTGGTCTTTCTTTCACTCGATACCCCTATCCCTAAAGAAAATGAACTCTTTCATCTCACAGATGCTTTCTGCCCTTCCCCGTGGACAATTCTAGAACAGGGGCCACAAATTCAAATGCCTGTAGGAGCCAGAGGGATATGTTGAGTGGGGAAGACAGAGATCATGGAGAACTGGAGCAATACCCTGTTGGAGCGGGCAGCTGCTACCAAACTTCAGTTGACTCTTACTATGGAAAAATGGGATCCCAATGTTGCGTCTTTTGATTTTTCAGAAGACCTGGAAACCCAGGTTTTGTGTTGAAGTTCTCCCACTGGTAAATGTTGGCAACTAACTGAATAAAGACAATAGCAACAGACTTTTGCAGAATTGATGATGCAGAATTGAGAAAATGAGTAGAGAGGTACAAGGTCTGGATGGTGAAATAAAATACATAAGGACGTAAGCACAGGAGGTGAGATGATCTAGGTAACAAAGAGCTGGGACAGAGAGAGAGTAAGAGGCAAAGAGGTGATGGAGTTGGGCAAAGAGGTGAGTTTGGGGCTCTGGAGCCACTCTAAGAGTGAGAACCCTTCTCAGGCTGGAGGTAGGTGAGGAAATGAGTAAGTGTGGGTGAATATGGGTCAGAAATGGGATTCCTTTTAATGTTCTTCAGAGAAATTAGATAAATATTGGAATTCTTTTTAAAGTTCCTTTTGGGGCACCTGGGTGGCTCAGTCAGTTAAGTGTCCACCTTCGGCTCAGGTCATGATCTCAGGGTCCTGGGTTTGAGCCCTGCATCGGGCTCCCTGCTCAGTCGGGAGCCTCTTTCTCCCTCTCCTCCCAACTCTGTCGCTATCTCTGTCCCTCTCAAATAAATAAAAAAACAAAATCTTAAAAAAAGTAAAGTCCTTTTTGGATGCAGCATTTGCCTTTTAAAATGTGGCTCCACATGGAGACTAGATCACTTCCAGCCCTGGAGATGAGTAGGAATAAGATTCTTGCAGACGATAGAAAACAAGTCCGAATAGTTTAAGAAAACAGATTGATTGGAAAGACACTGGGTACATCAAAGAATTGGTAGGAGAACTGGCCAGTGGGCTCAGAAAGTGAGCAGAAACCAAGGGGACGAGATTGTCTGGAAAACAGCTAGATCACATCACCAGAACGGTCTGCTTATCTTGTCGCTACTGGACATTCACCGTTTCACCCCTTAACTCTGTCCTCACTGCTGTCACTCCACCAGATGCTGCCACCAGCACCACAATTAACACTGTAATATGCCATTCTTGCTTCTTTGTATCAAGAGCCCAAGTCCTGCGTAGGGAGTTCCCAGATGTTTGACATTAGGTCACAATTTTATTCCCCAGCTGTGAGGAATCTGGGAGAACAGGCATTGGTTCTGTTTGTTCTCCTTGGTGGGAGGCAGAAACTGCCTCCTGCCCAAACTCATGTGATGATGGTTCCCAAATAGGCAGTCTATTTGCATCACCAAACATGGCAGCCATACATGTACCATAGAACCCCATTAGAGGTAGTACTTGTGTGAAGGATGATTAGGAGATGGCCACTGAATCAGTCAAAGTAGGATTCGTTAGGCTACAGTGACAAATGTCTACAAAATCTCAGTGGCTTGCAGCAACCAAAGTTTATCCATCACTCATGTCCATTGCAGATTGTCTATATTGTCTTCACTTTTGGACCCAGGCTGATGAAGCATCTCTACCTGGCACACTGCTGATCTCACAGCGGCAGGGGTGGGCGTGAGGAGAGCAGAGCGAGCCACACTCGGACTCTTAAAGCTTATACTTGGAAGTGACAAACGTAACTTCTGCTCATGTTTTATGGGCCACAACAAATCATATGTCCAAACCTGATATGTGATATGATCCCAAGGAGGGGCAATTACCGTTTTTGGAAAAGAATAAGATGCAACTCTGCCATTATCAGGGAGGAGGGAAAGGTGCATAGGTAGTGGGAATGAGCAAATTAGAGGCAAGAAATAGAATGATGTTTGGGCAGTAAATAGCATGCTATTAATGAGGTATAAGGCTCAGGGCAGGAGAAGTAAGGAGTAGTGACAGAGGGGAATAGACAATACCCTTGTCTTCAGGATAAAGAGCTTGATCCTTATTCTGTAGGCCATTAAGCATCCTCGTGCGTATTTAAATCAGAATATGACATGGCTAGATTTATCCTTTGGACAGATTGCTCTATGTGAAGGATGATATTTGAGAGAAATCTGTTAAGAGGCTATTGCATTTGTTCAGGTGAAGAGTGATGACAGCCTGAACCAGAGAAGCTAATGGGGTGAGGACAGGAGACAGATAGAGAAGAGGCAGAGTGGCTGGCTGTGTTGATTGATCAGATGTGAAGAGTAAGAGAAAGGAGGAAGAGAGGATGCTCTAAAGTGTCCAGCCCGGGCAACCCAATGTCTTTTATCTTCCTACCAAATAATAAAGCTGAGTGTCCAGCACCCCCCAAGCATCTTGCAATTTAGAATCTTCTCTTTCCCTGGATGTATACCTAGGACAAGGCTAAAAGCTCCAAGAAAGTCAGAATGACTACATATCACCATCACATCCTCGTATAAAAAGATGGAAGTCAGATATGAATGCTCTTTCTCAAGTGACTACTTGATCTTCTTTTTCCATTGGTCTTCCTTTTAATCTTCCTATCTTGCTTCTTATCCTATCCTTTATGGTTCAGTGTTGCTGGAATGAGAAGGGTACTCACTTTCACACATGACTGATGAAAGTGTAAATTCCAGCAAGCTTTTTATTTTTTCCCCCAGCAAGCTTTTTGGAAAACAATTCGATAATATGTTCCAAGAACTTAACTATGTTCAGACTTTGGCCAGATAATTCTACATTTAGTAATGGAGCATAAGAAAATAATTATCAATGGACAAAGATTTATGTACACAAATGTTTATTCCAGCAATATTTATGATTATAAAATAACTAGAAAGAACCTCAATGTAAAAACTGGAATATTGTTAGGACACATTTGTGTTTTCATTAATAATATTTTCAAAGGATTTTTAAAAAGGTTTTATTTATTTATTTCACAGAGTGAGAGAGAGAGAGATCACAAGTAGGCAGAGGCGGGGTGGGGGGAGCAGGCTCCCCACTGAGCAGAGAGTCCTATGTGGGGCTCGATCCCAGGACCCTGAGATCATGACCTGAGCCAAAGGCAGAGGCTTAAACCACTGAGCCACCCAGGCGCCCCAATATTTTCAAAGGATTTTAAATGAAATGGAAGGATACTGATATTATTATATTAAGAAAAAAATACTCTATAAAAGGAAATACTTATAATATCAAGCTGTTTTACAAGAGCAGAGAAAAAACTGGAAGAAATTACATCAGAGAATTGTGGTTTTGTGGATGACTTTTGTTTTCCTTATTTTCTTTTCATTGTCTCCAAATTTTTGCAAAGTAATGATTTCTTTTATAAGGGTTTGGCACTTTCCCAACCCTCCCCCATCTGCACTTCTTAGATCAGCTCTGAGCTGATAAGGCAAGGTCAGTGACAATGTGAAATAGGTAAAAGACAGGTAAATTAACTCAACTCCAGGAACAAATTCCTAGAAAAGAGGTGCAGCATCAAGGTGAGCTGCACTCACCTACCCAGAGAAGCTTAGCGATTAGTTAGTAGCTGGTAAATGCTGCATTAGAGATAACCTGGCAGGATTACAGAGAAGAGCTGAGCTTTTGAATTTTCCCCGAGAGAGGTTAGGATTGGAAGCCAGAAGTTACCAAGCCCCCAGTGGGGCTCAACCAGAGATGGGGCTAATAGAGATGGCCTCTCACCTTCTGCCACTCCCTCCATCCTTCAACCAGAACAGCTCTGCCATCTGACAGTCTCCCCACCTTGCAGGCCAGGACCAAGGCTTATCTCCTCCCATCCAATTTCTGGCTCTGAATAATCACTGGGGAGAGAGCAAGCATGGCCTGGGGAACATGTCGCTCTTTAACAATGGCGAATAAGGCCCTTAAAAATTGGTCACCAGCCAAAACACTTTAGAGGAAGATGGAGAAAGAATCTACCAGCTCCCTCAATAACCTTAATGATTTGCTAAGTAGTTGATACAGTTTTCCAGGTTATACTACCCATGGAAAGAGTAGAGAGAAGGAGACAGATTCAGGAAATACTTGGGAGGAAGAACAATCAGGTCTTTGTAGTTGATCATATGGGCACAGTGAAGGGGAGGGAGGAGTAACGACTGATTGGGAATTGTTTGGGGGTGAGAGGGACTAAATAGTGTCACTGTGGGGCTGGCAGGACCAGGGCTGAAAAGGTGGTCTGTGGATTTGGTTTGGCGGTATCAACCAAGGAGATGGAGGAGATGGCTCCCTCGATCTGGATATTGGTTACTAGCAGGGAAAATATATGTATTAATGATAATGGAAGACAATTTTCTCATTATCAGAGAAGCAGTACAAATATGGAAAGGGGAACACTAAAACAAACTCTGGAAATGGATTGGCTGTATAGGAATGTAGTTGTTTTAATGTGTAGATAGATATAGATGTTGAATAGGCATAGAACTTTTCCTGGTGCTTGTATAATAGAGAGCGACTTAGCACCCAGATCTTGGTTTCTAAACACCTTACCTAAGAGAACCAGGGTTCATTGGATAAGCTGCCAATTCCACGGCTGTTCCAAGGAAAATACAAGATGAGTCTGAAACATCTGCTTGCTCCAGAAAATAAGGAAATTCTCAAAAAATATTGGAACATGTTAGGGTGCCTGGGTGGCTCAGTCTGTTAAGTGTCTGCCTTTGGTTCAGGTCATGATCCCAGGGTCCTGGGATCGAGTCCCATATCAGGCTCCTTGCTCACCAGGGAGGCTGTTTTTCCCTCTGCCTGCTGCTCCTCTTGCTTGTGCACTCATGGGGCTCTCTCTCTCTCATTCTCTTCAAATAAATAAATAAAATCTTAAAAAATATATTGGGAGCATGTTAAACGACACAGGATTCAACCAGAAAAGGCTTCTGCTGGCCAAATATGAAACAAATTGAGCAACAAAATAAATAATATTAGTAATGGATTATAAACTACTAAATAAAATAGGAATCCATAAATCTACATGATACAAAGAAATGAATAAATAAACAGAAAGCTCTACTTTATGGTAGAATGCCAACTAATTAATGTTGAAGAAATAATGTAATTAGAAAATCACCATGTGATAACAACCCTAGTAATTATTGATTCGAGCAAAATAGTGGGTGAAAGTTTGATGAGAAAAAGGGTATTTAAATAGTTCTAAAATATCTCCTTATAAAATACTTAGAAATTATTTTTAGATTAGTAGCTAATTAATTAGCTTTGCAATGGAAAAACAAAATGAGGAGCACTAACATTATCTATAACAGAAAAAAATGACATTGTAGATTTCTTGATATGATATCACATTTGTGATATTCTTGCCCTTCAAATCATAACCTGAATCTAATCATGAGGAAACAATAGACAAACCCAAACTGAAAAGCCTTCAAAATGTCTGACCTTAAAAAATGTCAAGATCTTAAAAAACAAGAAAAGCCTGATAAACTGTCCAGATTGAAGAAAATTCATGACAACTAAATGCTGTGCATCCCTCTGGGTTGGGTCCTAGAACAGAAAGGGAAGGGGAAAATTTAAAAAAATTACTTGTTGACATGAAAAAATGCTCAGCATCACTAGCCATCACACAAATCAAAACCACAATGAATATCACAATTAAATATCACCAAATCAAAACCACAATGAATAAATACCTGTTAGAATGGCAAAAATTAACTAAACAGGAGACATGAAATGTTGGCGAGGATGTGGAGAGAAGGGAAACCTTTTACACTGTTGGTGGGAATGTAAGTTGGTGCAGCCACTTTGGAAAACAGTGTGAGGTTCCTCAAGATGTTAAGAATGGAGCTACCCTATGACCCTGCAATTGCGCTACTGGGTATTTACCCCAAAGATATAGATGTAGTGAAAAGAAGGGCCATATGTACCTCCATGTTCATAGCAGCAATGGCCACAGTAGCCAAACTACGGAAGGAGCTGAGATGCCCTTCAACTGATGAATGGATAAAGAAGATGTGGTTCATATACACAATGGACTATTACTCAGCCATCAGAAAGACCCCCCATTTGCTTTGACATGGATGGGACTGGAGGGGATTATGTTAAGTGAAGTAAGTCAAACAGAGAAAGACAATTATCATTTCATTCATATGGAGAACATGAGCAATAGCACAGAGGACCATAGGGAAAGGGAGGGAAATCCAGCTGGGAGGGAGGTGGGGACAGGGGGTAACAGGGTGATAGGTATTGAGGAGAGAACTACATCAAGGACTAATTATGTACTATACAGTGGCTAACTGAACATAATAAAAAAAAATTTGTTGGGGCACCTGGGTGGCTCAGTTGGTTAAGTGTCTGCCTTTGGCTCAGGTCATGATCCCAGGGTCCTTGGATGGAGCCCTGCCTTGGGCTTCCTGCTCAGTGGGGAGCCTGCTTCCCTCTGTCCCTCCCCCCTTGCTTTTACTCTTCAGCTCAATATATCTCTCTGTCAAATAAATAAATAAAATAAAAAATTAAATAAAACATGTAATTTAAAAAATTAAATAAAACATTTGTTTTTTGCTTATTTTGTTTTGCTTTATGCTTGCTTTCATGGACAGTATTGGGATAATTGATGAGATGTGGATGAAGTCTGTGGATTAGATAGTCCTGTATCAGTGTTAATTTCCTGACTCTGATAGGTATGGTGTAGTTGTGTAGAATAGTGCCCTTGTTTATAAAGCCAAGGGGACCTCATGTCTGCAACTTATTCTTACATGGTTTAGAAAATTACATATGATTATATCTTGTATATTTATGTATGAGAGATAACGAGAAGGTAGGGGTGGGAGGAAGAAAGAGAGAAAGGGAGAGGGAGAGAATGGTAAATATTAATAGGTAGGAGAACCTGGGGCCTGGGTAAAGAGGATATAGGATTTCTTGGTATCCTTTTCTGTAATTTTGAAATGATCTCAAACAAAAAAAACAAAAGAAAAAACACACAGAGAATGTAGCTATTCTTATTATTATCTAATTGAAAATAAAAAAGAATACATTGAAAAACAAATTCTTTAGAAAAATACTCTTGACACAGTATTAAAGATAGATATTGCTAAGGAACTGAATAGAGTAAGTGCCTTAGGGAGAGAGCGGTGTCAGCGATGTGTCCCCAGGGCCAACAGTGTGCAAAGTCAGAAATCAGATCTGGCTTAGATGGCTGCCTAGAAGTAGATTACAACATCTTGGTGAGACTCTAGTCCTTTCCTCCAGAGAGCCACTGAGAGTAATAAGATAAATGAAGCAAGGTAATACAACTCAATGCAATAAACCAATAAGCCAATAAGCACCATCTAGTGGCAAGAAGGTGATTTTTCCCTTGGGTTAAAGATTGTCAAAATCCAAGGGCATAAGAAATAACACGGAGGACATGGGGAGATGGAGAAGAGAAGGGAGTTGGGGGAAGTTGGAAGGGGGAGAGAAACCATGAGAGACTGTGGACTCTGAAATACAATCTGAGGGCTTTGAAGGGGCGGGGGCGGGTGGGAGGTTGGGTGAGCCTGGTGGTGGGTATTATGGAGGGCACGTAATGCATGGAGGACTGGGTGTGGTGCATAAACAATGAATTCTAGTACACTGAAAAGAAATTTAAAAAATCAAAAATTAAAAAAAAATCAGAGGGCATTTGGCCAAATTGCTCTCTTCCTACCAGTAGGATGTGACAGTTTCCAATGTCTTCATCAAGCTTACTAAGATCAGACTTACCAAGTTTAATCATTTTAATGAGTATAGAATGGTATGTCCTATAAACAAAGTTAGATTAAGAGGCTTGGTTTCTTTCTTTCTTTCTCTTTTAAAGATTTTACTTTTTAAGTATTCTCCACATCCAACATGGGGCTCCATCTTATAACCCTGAGATCAAGAGTCACATGCTCTGCCGACTGAGCCACCCACGTGCCCCGAAAGGCTTGCTTTATTTTATTTTATTTTATTTTTTTAAATATTTATTTATTGGGGAGCCTGCGTGGCTCAGTGGGTTAAAGCCTCTGCCTTCTGCTCAGGTCATGATCCCAGGGTCCTGGGATCGAGCCCCACATCGGTTGCTCTGCTCAGCAGGGAGCCAGCTTCCCCCTCTCTCTCTGCCTGCCTTTCTGCCTACTTGTGATCTCTGCCCGTCAAATAAATAAATAAAATCTTTAGAGATTTATTTACTTATTTTCTTATTTTAAAAAAATTCAATTTAATTAACATATAGTGTATTATTAGTTTCCGGGGTAAAACTGAGTGATTCATCAGTTGCATATAACACCCATTGCTCCTTACATCACATGCCCTCCTTAAAGCCCATCACCCAGTTACCCCATCCACCCACCCACAACCCCTCCAGCAACCCCCAGTTTGATTCCTAGAGCTAAGAGTCTCTTATGGTTTGCCTCCCTCTCTGTTTTATTTATTTATTTTAGAGATGGGGGGGAGGGGCATAGGGAGACAGAAAGAGAATCTTTTTTTTTTTTTTTTTTTTTAAATTTGTCAGAGAGAGAGAGAGAGCACAGGCAGACAGAGTGGCAGGAAGAGGCAGAGGGAGAAGCAGGCTCCCTGCCGAGCAAGGAGCCCGATGTGGGACTCGATCCCAGGACGCTGGGATCATGACCTGAGCCGAAGGCAGCTGCTTAACCAACTGAGCCACCCAGGCGTCCCCAGAAAGAGAATCTTAAGCAGACCCCTGGGCTGAGCACGGAGACAGATGCAGGGCTCGATCTTACAACCCTGAGATCATGTCCTGAGTCAAAACCAAGAGGTCGATGCTCAACTGACTGAGCCACCCAGGTGCCTCAGTAAGAGGCTTGTTTTGGATTCAGGTTTATTTATTTAGGCAAGGTTACTTCACACAAGGTGCTATATACTGTCTATTGTATCACATCGATAGGCACATAATGTCTGGCAAAGAATATTTTCAAATGTGGTCAACCTCATCCATTAGTACATATAATAATAATGGCCCTCATGAACTTTTCCCCTCATGGTTTTAGGATCCATTGGGATCTATCATTCCATGAAAGATTAAAAAATTGTAATCTAATTTTATCATTCCTTCTTTTTTTAAAAAAGATTTATTTATTTATTTGACAGACAGAGATCACAGGTAGGCAGAGAGGCAGGCCGGTGGGGTGGGGGGAAGCAGGCTCCCTGCTGAGCAGAGAGCTCGATGTGGGGCTCGATCCCAGGACCCTGGGATCATAACCCAAGCCGAAAGCAGAGGCCTTAAACCTCTGAGGCACCCAGGCACCCCTATCGTTATTCTGCATTTATTTTTTTTTTAAGATTTTATTTATTTATTTATCAGAGAGAGAGGGAGAGAGAGCAAACGAGCACAGGCAGAGTGGCAGGCAGAGGCAGAGGGAGAAGCAGGCTCCCTGCTGAGCAAGGAGCCCGATGTGGGACTCGATCCCAGGATGCTGGGATCATGACCTGAGCCGAAGGCAGCCGCTTAACCAACTGAGCCACCCAGGCGTCCCTCCTTCTGCATTTATTAACTGCAATGCTTCTATAAAGAATTTTCCCTCATCAATGAGTAGGTTCCTTGAAGTCCAGACCCTACAGGAAAAGGAGTATATGTTTGATAATTTCCACACATTAATTTTTAGAATAATGAGCTGATAACATAACAATTTGGTGACAAAAAAAGGGTTTTTTTCTTAAAGAATTATTGGGATGCCTGCATGGCTCAGTCAATTAGGCATCTGCCTTTGGCTCGGGTCATGATCCCAGAGTCCTGGGATCGAATCCCACGTCAGGCTCCCAGCTTAGTGGGGAGACTGCTTCTCCCTCTGCCTGGCACTCTCCTTGTTCATGTACCTGTGCTCTCTCGCTGACAAATAAATAAATAAAATCTTCAAAAAAAAAAAAGAATTATTAAGGGGTGCCTGGGTGGCACAGTTGTTTAAGCATAGGACTCTTACTTTCTGCTCAGGTCCTGATCTCAGGGTCCTGATCTCAGGGTCATGAAACTGAGCCTCAGGTGCAGCTCTGCACTCAGCATGGAGTCTGCTTATGACTCTCTCTCTTCCTCTTTCTCTCACCCTCCCCCCTCACAAAATAAATAAATACACCTTTAAAAAAATAATTATTAAGAATTCCGGCAGGATTTTTACACTTTTTTTTTTTAGCCACTGCAATGGTTATTTCTTTAAAAATACATTATCTTGGGGCACCCGGGTGATTCAGGGGGTTAAAGCCGCTGCCTTCGGCTCAGGTCATGATCCCAGAGTCCTGGGATCGAGGCCCGCATGGGGCTCTCTGCTCCGCAGGGAGCCTGCTTCCCTTCCTCTCTCTCTCTCTGCCTGCCTCTCTGCCTACTTGTGATCTCTGTCAAATAAATAAATAAAATCTTTAAAATAAATAAAAATAAAAATACATTATCTTTAAGTATAATTTACATGCAATAAAACGCACCCATGTAAAGAGAGCCATTGAATAAGTTTTGAAAAATGCATGTACCAATGTAACTACCATCACAATCAGGATATAAAACATTTCCATCAAAAAAAGTTCCTTTGTGGGGCACTTGGGTGGCTCAGTCGGTTAAGCTGCTCTTTGGCTCAGGTTATGATCCCAGGATCCTGGGATTGAGCTGCGCATTAGGTTCCTTGCTGAGCAGGGAGTCTGCTTCCTTCCTGTCTGCCATTTCCCCAGCTTGTGCTTGCTGTCTCCCTCCCTCTCTCTCTCTGTCAAATAAATAAATAAAAATCTTAAAAGAAAAAAAAAAAAAGCGTTCCTTTGCAGTCAGTCAGTCCTACCCCATCCCTGGCCTTAAGCCACTGGTGATCTGCTTCCCGTCACTATAGATTTGACTTAATTTTTTTAGAAATTCCTAAGAATGAAATAATTTCTCTGAATCCTTTTACATGATTAGATCATATGATAAATGCCTTACTGTTCTTTCCGATGCTCATATGGTTGCCAATTTCAGCCAGCAGAGCTTCCAGATCATTTTGACATAAACCCTGTAGTGTTTAGTAGCTTCTTGGTTTTCAGGCCCCAGATTCACCAGGTATATTTCCTAGTCTAGATCTGAAATCAGATATTTCAACATAGAATTTGCTTCCTTAGTATTTGGAGACTACACGCTGGGCACTAGGATTGCTTGTTTGCATCCCTATTAAGTTATTACTGACTTTTTAATAAGTAATTAGTTATTATTATTCCAGACCTCTCCAGGTGGCAGAATGAGGAAAATAACCATTTTTTGAAAGAGAAAAGGAAATAATGAGTTCATACTGATATTTTCTAATTAAACTGAAGATTAGAAGTTTCATCCAATATTTTATTTTATATTTTATCTCTGTTCTCTTAAGCTAAAAATTTTGTATTTATAGCATTAACATTATTTACACTCATGAAGGATTAAAATATATGATTAAATATATAAGAAAAAGCAAACATATAATTATTAGTTGCTAATGATTAATATTTATTTATACTAGAATATATGTGCAGGTATTTTTTAAAGTAACAGTTTCAAAAGAGCAACCACAGTATTTTAACCCAGTGAGCCACCCAGGAGCCCCAAGAGCAACCACAGTATTTTAATTAACACTAGAACAGCTACAGGTTAAGATTTCTTTGTCATTCCTATAGTCTTTAGAATATATCCCACAAAAAATGTAGTCAAAATATTGCTCCCATGGTCACTTGAAATAGCTCTTCTCTGGTCATGCCATCAACCTGATGTAGAATTAAGCTCACTTGTTTCAATTTGGCTTAGATTTTTAGGAATTGCTTTGTTCTTTTTTTTTTTTTTTTTTTTGAGCTAATCTTATGTTTTTAAGTCATTTCATAACCACATTTGCGAGGTCAAAAACTGTCTGACAAATTTCATTCAGAAAGGTTCATTTCCATCTCTCATGTAATAGATTTTATCTTTTGAAAGCAATTTTAGCTTTACAGAAAAATGGGCAGAAAGAACAGAGTTCCAATATACTGCTCTACTCTCCCCCCATCCTCCACCCTTATTAACATCTCACATTACCATGCTACATTTGTTTACAATTGATGACCCAATGTTATACCTTATTATTATTATTATTTAATTTTTCAAATATTTTATATATTTATTTGACAGGCAGAGATCACAAGTAGACAGAGAGGCTGGGGGCCGTGAGGGGAAGCAGGCTCCTTGCTGAGCAGAGAGCTCAATGCGGGACTTGATCCCAGGACCCTGAGATCATGATCTGAGCTGAAGGCAGCGGCCTAACCCACTGAGCCACCCAGGAGCCCCCCAATGTTGATACATTATTATTCACTAAAGATCATGTTTTATACTAAGGTTCATTCTTTGTGTTGTACATTCTATGGGGTTTGACACGTGTGATAACATGTATCCACTATTAGGATACAGAACAGTTTCATGGCCCTAAAAATCCCTTATGTTCCACTTCTTTATCCTTCCCTTTTTCCTCTCTCCTCCCCAACAACCACCGACAACCACTGATCTTTTTACTGTCTCCATAGCTTCGCCTTTCCCAGATGCCATATAATTGCAATCATAGAGTATATAGCCTTTTCATACTTGCTTCTTTTACTTAGAAATATGCGTTTTTAAAAAAGATTTATTTATTTATTTGAGAGAGAGAGAGAGAGAGAGAGAGAGAGCGAGTGCAGTAGGGAGGAGCAGAAAGAAAGGGAGAGACATTCTCAAGCTGACTCTGTCCTCAGCCAGAAGCCTGAGGTGGGCTCCGTTTCACAACACTGAGATCAGGACCCGAGCTCAACCTGAGCTGAAACCAAGAATCAGAGGCTTAACCGACTGAGCCTCCCAGACACCCCAGCAATAGGCACTTTGGATTCCTCCAACTTTTTGTCTCCTGATAGCTCATTTCTTTTTACTGAACTGAGTAATATTCCATTATCTGAATGGACCACAGCTGTTTATCCATTCACCTATTGAAGGACATCTTGTTGCTTCTAAGTTTTAACCATTCTGAATAAAGCTGCTATAAACATCCATGTGTAGGCTTTTGGGTGGATATGTTTTTAACTTATTTGGGCAAATACTGAGGGGTGCGATTTCTGGATCATGTGGTAAGAGTATGTGTAGTTTTGTAAGAAACTGCCAAACTATTTTCCAAAGTGGCTATACCATTCTGCATTTCTATCAGAAATGAATGACAGTTCTTATTATACCATATCCTTGCTGACATTTGGTGCTGTCAGTTTTCGGATTTTAGCCATTCTAATATGTAGGTAGTGGTATACCACTGTTGTATTAATTTGCAATTCCCTAATGACATATAATGCTGAGTGTCTTCTCATATGCTTATTTGACATCTCCTGCTTCCTGGTTTTTTTCTCCTACTATAGGTAACCATTTTATATTGGCTTTTGGCTTATCCTTCTATTGCTACTTTGAAACAATAACACACACACAACCATTTATAGTCCCTCTTTCTTACACAGCAGGTAGCATACTGTACATATTCAATAGCATTTTATAGAGAATTTTTTTTTTACAGAGACATAGGATTTCATCATATAGATATATCATTATTTCTTAAATCATCCTCTTATTGATGGACATTGGGTGGTTTACATCCTTTCGCTGTGATAAAAAAAACTGCAATGAATAACCTTGTGCACACATAATTTCCTATTTCTGCCTGTATATCTCTGAGTAGGGTTATAGTTACATGCTACCCAAGGTGAAATACATAATGCAATTTTGCTAGATATTGTCAAATTCGCCTTGTAAAAGCAGATATATAAATATATACCATTTCTGCACTCCCACCAACAATGTATGAAAATGCAGACTTGCCAAAAAGATTTTTTTCTGGTCAAACTTAAGGATTTTGCTAACATGATAGATGAAAAACTGTAATGTTCTATATTTTAGCTGGGTGGTGGGTACATGGAAGTTTGTTCTATTCTTAATTATACATTTCATGCATCTAACATATTTCATAAAATAGGCTACCATAAGGAATTTCTTTTAAAGAAAATAAGTTTTCTATTTTGGTCTTAGAAGAACTATACCACTTTGACTGATAATCTAACTATTGATTAGAGAATCGGAATAATCCACAACTAGAACTGGAAAGAATCTCAGAGGCAAGAAATTTCTGATCCTATCATTTAGAAAATGAAAGCTCTTTGACTCAAAAAGTCAAGTAATTAACTTTGAGTCACATGATTAGTGAAAAACAAGCTTACTTTTTTTTTTTTTTTAAGATTTTATTTATTTATTTGACAGACAGAGATCACACAGGCAGGCAGAGAGGCAGGCAGAGAGAGAGAGAAGCAGGCTCCCTGCCGAGCAGAGAGCCCGATGCGGGACTCGATTCCAGCATGACCCGAGCTGAAGGCAGTGGCTTAACCCACTGAGCCACCCAGGCGTCCCACAAACTTACTTTTTAAAAAAAAATTGTATTTAAGTAAGCTACACGCCCAATGTGGACCTCGAATTCATGACCCTGGGATTAAGAACGGCATGCTATAAACTGAGCCAGCCAGGTGTCCCTAATGTTACTTTTAACTAAAGTTAAAAAAACTCATCTTATATATTACAGTCAATATATAAAATTACAAAGAACACTATCCAAGAAGTTGGGATGCACAGTACATATCTTCATAGCAATTACACTAAGTTTAAATGATGCGGGAAGTAGAAAAAAATATACAGGAAGTAGAATTCATTGCATCAAAGCCAAAGCTGGACTGACTGCTGCTGTGTGTCTCTTTTCTTTTTTTTTTTTTTTTAAGATTTTTTAGTGTATTCATTCTTGAGACAGATGGAGAGAGAGAGCAAGTGAGAAAGCAGGAGCAGGGGGAGAAGCAGAGGGAGAAGGACAAACAGGCTTCTTGGTGAACACTGAGCTCCATTTGGGGCTTGATTCCAGGACCCTGAGATCATAACCTGAACCCAAACCAAGAGCCTGAGGCTTAACTGACTGAGCCAGCCGCGTGCCCCTAGTGGGTTTCTAAGTGCAGCTGTGAAATCCAATGTCATGTAGTTCTGACGGCCTTATTAATTCTTTCTCTTTTTTTCAGCTTTACAGTAGAATAGATCAGCTAATAGGCTTCCTGCCAATAGTCCCCAAATTTATGATATGGAATCTGTAGACAAGGCGTATAAATATTAGAAATTCTCTGTCAATCTTGCGATGATAGACTTGTATGTAATTCTCATTATATGGTGCAGATACTTCAAGTATTTCATATTACATTTGCATTCTGAGGCTTCTTAACAAAAGCAACAAGGTGCAACCAATTACCCAATGATATTATTCAAAACAGAAGAAAAATAATATTTTGGTCCAAGATCCGATGCAATCTGGGATTTCATAACTGCATTTAGTTGCCACGTTGCTTGATTTTTCTATCTTGAATAATTCCTCAGGCTTTCTTTGTGACTTTGACATTTTTGAAGCATGAGGCTGGTTACTTTGTAGAATGTCCCTCAATTTGAATTTGTCTGATGGTCCCTCACAGTTAGACTCAGGTCATGCATGTGGAGCAGGAGTAATACAGAAGTGGGGCCCCTGGGTGAATCAGTTGGTTAAGCGTCCAATCTTTGGCTCAGGTCATGATCTCAGGGTCATGAGGTCAAGCCCTGCATTGGGCTCTGTGCTCAGCGCAAGTCTGCTTGAGGTTCTTTCCCTCTGCCCCTCCCCACCACTTATGTGAGTGCATGCACGCTCTCTCTAAAACAAAATAAAAAAATAAAATCCTAAAATAAAGGAGTAACACAGAAGCAATGCTGTGTCCTCAGTGCATCATGTCCTACATATATTGGTGTGTTCCAGTAGTCGTGATGTTAATTGCAGTTACTTGTGTTAGAGCAATGTCTGTATGGTTTCTCCACTGCAGTCACTATGCTTCTTTCTTTGTAATTAAAAAGTAATTTGTGGGGAGATATTTTGAGATTATATCTTTTTTTTTCTTTTTTAGAGAGGGGAAGGTGGGATAGAGGGAGAAGGGGGATCCTATTCCGGCTTCATGCCCAATGCCAGCCCGCTGCAGGGCTCGATCTCATAACCTTGAGATCACGACCCGAGCTAAAATCAAGGGTTGGATGCCCAGCTGACTGAGTCACCCAAGTGTCCCTTGAGATTATATCTTGCTTCTCATCAAACTGTTTCTCATCCAATTATCCATTGAGGATTCTTAATGGAACCAATAGTTACTGTGATGGTTACCAAATGGTGGCATAAAGATGTTTTTTATGTTTTATGTTTGGATTTCTTTAAAATATGTTTTGTTGGGGCACCTGTGTGGCTCAGTGGGTTAAGCCTCTGCCTTCAGCTCGGGTCATGATCTCGGGGTCCTGGGATCGAACCTCGCGTCGGGCTCTCCGCTCAGGCGGGAGCCTGCCTCTCCCTCTCTCTGTGCCTGCCTCTCTGCCTACTTGTGATTTCTGTCTGTCAAATAAATAAATGAAGTCTTAAAAAAAAATAAAATAAATAAAATATGTGTTGTTTACATGTTTATAAGATGTATCCAATGCCAGAGAAAATCAAACAGGTCAAATCAGTAACTCAAAGGGACTGTGAAGTGGCAACGACAAATAATTTGCAAAATTAACAAAGACAAATTAGAAGTCAGGATGGGCAAGTCTCTCACTGCCTAGTCCTGTCTTTTGATCCGTAACAGGTGAAAGAAAACTTGAAAAACCCCTTAAATTTTATTTGCCACACATGCCTTGGGAGAGAAACAAAAGGTCTGCCACCCAATGTAAACTTGAAAAAGGATGTTTATGGGCTTAACTGGAGCTTACTCTCACTTTAAGAACTTATCATAGGGATGAAATTAACTCCACTAATGAATTCAAGCCTTTCAAGACTGCTTCAATATGCCCTGCTTTCATATTTCTCCAAAGAAATTTAAGTGTTTTCCTTATTAATAACTTGAGCAAAATTATTTAATTATTAAATATTTAAAACATACAGGAAATAATATTACAGACAATCATTTACTCACCACTCTGAATTTAAATATTTACATTTTATCATCTTTGCTCAAGAATGTCTTTTCTCTAGGGTCTCCTGGATGGCTCAATTGATTAAGTGTCTGTCTTTGGCTCAGGTTATGATCCCAGGGTCCTGAGATGGAGCCCCACATTAGTCTCTCTGGTCAGTGGGGAGTCTGTTTCTCCCTCTCCCTCTGCCACTTCCCTCACTCACGCTCTCTTGCTCTCTCTCAAATAAATAAATAAAATCTTAAAAAAAAGAATTTTTTTCCAAACAAAAAATATATTATAATATATACACGTTTTTAACACTTTTATGCATGTAAAATTATATACAAATTGTATCATGCCAAATGTATCCTATTACTATTTAATTTCATTTTTGCTTAGTATAATATTCTTGAAATTCATCCACCTTGATACATGTAGATATGATCTACTCATTTTAACTACTCATGGAAATCCATTGTCTGAATAATCACATATTGTTTACCCATTTTCCACTGAGAGAGAACAAGACTGCTTTTATTTATTGACAACTCAAAAGGTGTAATAAATATCCATGTACATTCTTTGTGTATATGTTGGGCAAGTTTCTCTGTAGTAAAAAAAAATAGCTCTGAGTCATGGTGTAACTACATCTTCAGTTTTACTAGATCTTGCCATGTTGGTTTCCAAATGGTTGTACCAATTTAAATTACCATCAGCAACTAACATCCTCTCCTATATTTGGTGCTGTCAGACTTTATACTTTGTTTCCAACTGGAAGGATATGAATGATCTTTTTATTACTTAAATTTGCATTCTCTTTTTTTAATGAACTATTGAAGTATAGTTGACATACAATGTTGTATTAGTGTCAGGTCTACAACATAGTGATTTGGCAATTCTATACATTACAAGATGTTCACTGTAAGTATAGTTACCATCTGTCATACAATGTTATTCCAATATTGATGATTTCTCTCTGTTGTACTTTTTATCCCTGTGACTTATTAACTTTATAACTGGAAGTTTGTACCTCTTAATCTCCTTTACCTATTCCATCCATCCACCTAATCTGCTCCTCTTTGGTGACCACCAATTTCCTCTCTATATTTTTGATTCTCTCTCTGTCTTTTTTTATTGTTTGTTTATTTTGTTTTTTAGATTTCACATATAAGTGAAATCTTACGGTATTCGTCTTTCTTTGTCTGACTTATTTCACTTATTGTGTTACCTTTGGCTCCATCCATGTTGTTGCAAATGTCAAGATCTCATTCTTTTTTTATGGCTGAGTAATATTCCATCTTCTTTAGCCATCCATCAGTCAGTAGACACTCGGGTTGCTTCCATATCTTGGCTACTGTAAATAATGCTACAAAAACATAGGGCTACATATTTCTTATTGAGCTAGTGTTTTCATTTTCCTTGGGTGAATACATACTATTAGACTTATTGAATCATATGGTATTTCGATTTTTAATTTAATTTAATTAATTTTTTAAAGATTTTATTTATTTATGACAGAAAGAGATAGCAAGAGAGGGAACACAAGCAAGAGGGAGAAGCAGGCTCCCCGCTGAGCAGGGAGCCTGACATGGGGCTCGATCCCAGGACCCCGGGGTCCACCACCTGAGCTGAAGGCTGACACTTAACTGACTGAGCCACCCAGGCACCCCTATTTTTAATTTTTTGAGGAAACTCTGTACTGTTTTCCACAGTGGTCATGCCAACTGCATTTTTAAATTAGTAGTCGCAGAGCTTCTTTTCATGTTTTTGCTATTTGGTTTTCTTTCTCTGTGATATACCTGTTTACATCTTTGCTCATTTTTGTTTGGGTTGTCATATTCTTTGTAAGAGTTCTTTATTATGGATTTTAGTCCTTTCTTCTATGTCTTGCAAACACCTCTCCCTCCTTTAAATTGATTACTTTGTTTTTAAGTCTCAAGATAAATAGAATGTATTTTGTGTACAGTTTAACGTAGCTAAAATGATTAGTCATATCATTTCAGTTGTTTTATGTCTTAAAGACTAGACAGTTGGTATAGTACTTAGAGAATTTACTTCGATGAGACCTATTTGTCTGTGCTATACATTCCCTGGTTCTATTTCCCTAAAATGTCTCTGGAAGCAGAAGAAACTGACAAAAATCCTTAGAATTTGAAGATAGTGGGTAATCCTGAGATTGGCTGTGATGAAGTTTTAGAATATAAGTGAGGCCCGGAGCTGATGGCCAAGAAAGAATTCTTGAGATGTCTTTGGTGCAAAATGGTGGTTTATTAATGCACGGGGACAGAGCCCATGGGCAGAAAGACCTGCTGTGATCCCGAGGAATGGCTGATTATATACTCAGGAGTTGGGGAGGTGAGGACAGAGGGGGTGTCCAGAAGGGCTGTCATATGGTAAAGAAGACTCTCAGGATAATGGAGACCCAGTTATTGTCAAGCCAAGCTGTTTCTCCCTCTAATGAGGTACCAACATGAAGAGAGCTGGGAGTTTCCTGGTGGACTGCCACACTCCTCCTATCACACGTCCTTGTCAATAAGCTTTAGAAGAAATTCAACTTTATTCACATTTCCTTCCGCTTCAACCTCCCTCAGTTTTATGGAAGGGAGGGGATGGAGATGTTAGGGCTCCAGGAACTGAGTTATGGGTCTCTGGAAATTAGGCTATTGATAAGAAAGCTTCTTCCTTTTAAATCACTAGGACATTTGTAAACTGAAGGAGACTCAGGTCTTGCAGGATTGTGATCTCTACAAGTTAACTATGTTTTTCCTTTAGGGCAGCCTGAGGAATGTCACATATATCCTGTGGGGGTGGGGGGAGGGGTTGTGGGGTGTCAGTTTCTGCTTTGTCCTCAGCTTGCCTTCTGTTCCCTCCTCAGCTGCACTTTGGGCAAATGTTTTCCTTGGGCTAAATGGAGGAGGTTCTCATCAACTCACAGGTTTAGTACACATCACAACTGAACTGAGAATTTGCTTCTTGGTGAGTCACACATAGAGACTAAACCAGGTGCAGTGATCACACAAAGGAAACTTTATTTGCAGCAAATAAGCACATCATGCAGAATAACTTCCAAAGCCGGGACTCCCCAGGCAAGAGGGAATGAGTGACTTTTATTTAGGGTTAAGATGAATATGTAGAAATGAGAGCCTTGTCATTGTATGTAGAGGCAAGCATAAGGTCAAGTTTGCACCTTAAGGACACATGCCTATAAACACATTGTATGTCATCATGTAAATGAGGTTTGTGTTCCTCTTGGAGCGGGATTTTAGTATTATGATGAGGTAAAGGTAGTGGCAGTCACTCTGTGGGGTTGATCCATGTTCCATCTGCACAGGTGTGAGTCAGGAGTTGAGCTCAAACTGGTCTGGGTGGTCTGGGCTGCTGGAGCTCTTCATCTGGGCAGCTATTTCTGCTCCAGGGCTAGTTCCCGTAGCTTTCACGGGAAGCTCATCAGGTCTTTTTAAAAAATTTTTTAATATTTTTTTAATTTTATTTTTTAAATTAACATTAATGCATTATTTGTTTCAGGGGTACAGGTCTGTGATTCATCAGTCTTACACAATACACAACGCTCAGCACAACACATACCCTCCCCAATGTCCATCCCCTAGCCACCCCATCTCTCCCACCCCCTTCCACTCCAGCAACCCCCAGTTTGTTTCCTGAGATTAAGAGTCTCTTATGGTTTGTCTCCGTCTCTGGTTTTGTCTTGTTTCATTTTTCCCTTCCTTCCCCTATGATCTTCTATCTTGTTTTTCAAATTCCTCATATCAGTGAGATCATATGATAATTATCTTTCTCTGACTGACTTATTTTGCTTAGCATAATACCCTCTAGTTCCATCCATATCATTGCAAATGGCAAGATTTCTTTTTTTTTTTTTAAGATTTTGTTTATTTATTTGACAGAAGAGAGGGAGAGATCACAAGTAGGCAGAGAGGCAGGCAGAGAGAGAGGGAGAAGCAGGCTCCCTGCTGAGCAGAGAGCCCGATGCGGGGCTCGATTCCAGGACTCCGAAGGCAGAGGCTCAACCCACTGAGCCACCCAGGCGCCCTGGCAAGATTTCTTTTTTCTTTTTCTTTTTCTTTTTTTTTTTTTTGATGGCTCATTAGGTCTTTTGCCAGAGTAAGAGATAAGGTAGAAAAAAAGAGCTTAAGGAAACATTTGAGACAAAGGTCAGTGGGTACAAGTAGGTGAGCAGTAAAGGTCAGGTCTTGGGGTCTGGCTGATGACAGTATCAGTTTTTGTTTTGTTTGGGGGAGGGCAGGAGTCGAACCAGACAGATGGGCTTTTGTTGCTTAACAATTATTATCATTCACATTATTTTTTTTTTTAAGATTTTATTTATTTGAGAGATAGAGAGAGAGAGAGAGAGAGAGAGCACACAGAAGCAGGGGCAGAGGGAAAGGGAGAAGCAGGCTCCCTTGCTGAGCAGGGAGCCTGAAGCAGGGCTTGATCCCAGGACCCTGGGATCATGAGCTGAGCTGAAGGCAGACACTTAACCAACTAAGACAACCAAACACCCTGGAATATGCTACTCTTTAAAAAAGAAAAAGTTGCGACGCCTGGGTGGCTCAGTTGGTTGGGCGGCTGCCTTCGGCTCAGGTCGTGATCCCAGCGTCCTGGAATCGAGTCCCACATCGGGCTCCTTGCTTGGCAGGGAGCCTGCTTCTCCCTCTGCCTCTGTCTGCCTGTGCTCACTCTCTCTCTCTCTAACAAATAAATAAATAAAATCTTTAAAAAAAAATAAAAATAAAAAAGAAAAAGTTAACAAAGAAGTATTAGGTCTTTAGTCACATTATTGCATAGGAGTTGCTAAATATCTCTCATAACATCCTGCTTATCTAGGAAAGATGTTAGGGTTCGAAGCTGATGGCCAAGAAAGAAGGTAGTTTATAAATGCACAGGGACAGGACCCATGGGCAGAAAGAGCTGCAGTGGGTCATGAGGAATGGCCATTATATACTTTCAAGTTGGGAGGGTTTCAGGGATAGCGAAAGTCTCTAAGAAATTATGGAATGTTTCCATGTTTCCATGGAAACATGGAAATATGGAAAGGTTTCCATGACCTTGAGGGGGCTAGCTATTGTTGGGAAAAAGCCATTTATTACTGTCTAAATAAACCTTGGTCATGAGACCCTTCAGATGCATATCAGTGGGTCATATATTTGGGGGATCATGGGGTAGAAACAAGGGAAGTTTCCAAAGAAATTTCTATATGTTTAAGTAGACTTACGGGATCCTGGGGTTTGGGCTAAGATTGCCATTTGCCCTACTGACATTGAAATAGCTGAGTTCCTAGAGGAATGTCACTCTGCCTGTTTCAAGGACTTGTCAGTGGGCTATAGGTAGTAAGGAAGTTTACTTTTTCTTTTGTCTTTGTTTCCCACATTACTACCCACATTACTATTAGTTCTGTGACTGACAGCTGGGATTTGTAACACCTGATGCCTAGTGCTATGTCATTTGTTAAGAAATTTCTATCCTGGAAGGATTAGATGAGTCACTACATTGCATATCCATAATGAAACTGCTCATACCCTACTCTGTCTTGCTGAATGCTTGAATAGTAGGATGACACACTACCTATCTTGCTTCCACCGGGGAGAAAAAAGGTAGCACAGCTTCCTTTCTAATGACTGTCAGAAGTAGAAAAGTTACTTTCTCCCAATCAAGCCAAGCTTTAAAATCCTTGGTGAATTTTCCTCATTATGCAAACTGTCTTAAAGCAAAATCAAAGAGCAACCTAATTAATCATTACTAATACCTAAAAATTATACCCTTACTTTCCTGATTCTCCATAGTCAGACATTTAACTTCCAGAGAGATGGGGCAGAGAGAATCACTGCCTTTTAATGCTCTCTTGCATGTTTATAAGTGATGCTTACCTAATTTTTTATGGTAATCTCTCTCGTACTAAGTACTAGCACTAGGTACTAGTACCTAGTACTAAGGACTAAGGACTATTTTGTTTTTAAGCTAATGCAGTTTTATTTTTATATAAAATCATTACTTTTAATTCAGTAAAACAGCTAACAAGGAGAATTTTAAAAATAAATTTGAGGGATGCCTTGGAAGTGTGCAGAGCATGACTTTTCTCAAGGAACTGTGGCTGCCTTAGTGCCTTAATGTTTAAAAGTAACACAATCTTGGCAGCAGCTGTCCCCTCAAGGTCCTGAAAACCTTGCTTCCGGATTCCTTGGAGACTTGCGCTATCTCTAACTCCCCACTAATTAAAAGTAACCATCAGTTATTTCTCCCAATCCCAGGATAGCTCTTTCTGCCCACATGTCCTGTCCCATGGGTAGGGAAGAGGGTAAGTTATAGGCAGGAGAGATAGGAGTCTCCTGACTTCCCTGACCGGGCTCTGAAACTATTCCTGGCTGGTGGAGATTCTGAGACAGAGCTGAATAAGAGGTAAGGGAACAAACCTAGATGGCAGAAGAATCTCAAGGCCACAAGCTTCCCAGTCAGTTTTCAATAAAAGACTGCCCCTAAAAGCTCAGTGGCAACCTATTTGGGACCCTTCTCACTCTAGAGAGCTTTTTCTTTCCTTTCTGCTCTCACCTTCACTTAGTAAACTTTCATTTCACTTACCCTTTTGTGTCCACGAGATTCAGTCTTCGACTCTTCGAGACAAGAACCCTGCAATCCTGCAACACCAGGACAGAATTAGTCAATCAAATGGTGCATAACTTTTTAGGGCTTTTTGTATTTACTCTAAAATTTCCCTTGTTGAAATTTAGGTAATTTATGAACTTCCAAGTATTTTTAATCCTCATTTTTTTGCTTTCTTATACATAAGATTTTAAATTTGTTTGCCCGACTCTATAGATAATACATGTCATGCTTAATAATGTCTTCCAAAATCCAATGGACTACTGATCCATTGGCATCCAGTTAGCATAGTGCTATCCAATAGAAGTCTCCTCCATATAGTAGATGATCATTTAATCTGAGAGCCATTTCCAGGATTACAAGAAGATGAAAAATAAATTGAAAAACTTGTCCATGAATTGCTTCAAAATATATCCAGGAAAATACTTTTTTTCCCCCACAAACTACCATATCATTAGAGTATAAGTAAGAGATATAAAAATAATGATTTTTGAACAGAAGAGTATATCTTTACAGTATAATATAAACACTTGGAAATTTTTCCTAAAAATCACATAGGCTATGAAACTATCACAGAAATTAAAAATATCTAGGGGCATCTTGGTTAAGCATCTGCCTTTAGCTTGGGTCATGATCCCAAGGTCCTGCTCAGTGGGGTGTCTGCTTCTCTTTCTGCCTCTCCCTGTACCGCCACCCCCCCAGCTCATGCTCTCTCTCTCAAATGAATAAATAAAATCTTTTAAAAAAGAAAATTAAAATATCTTTAAATTCATGGATGACTCAACAACAACTGACTCTTAAATTTGAGATTAAGAATATATTTTTATTTCATAGAGCAACCCTTTTCCATGAACTACATTCATCAAAAATATTAGATAGCAAAGTAATCTAATCCCAAGTGAAATTTAGAATATAATAAATGTATTATATTCTAAAATATTCTATTTTATTTTATAAAAATATATTTATTATATTCTCTTGCCCTTACAGTCACTTAATCAACAAATACTGAGTGCCTACATGTGCCAGATATTTAAAGATTTTTAGTCTTTTTTTCCTATAAACAATCTTCCATTAGCAATTCCATATTCTACATAGCAAGAGTTTGGAATTTCATGATGCTTAAATTACAAAAGAATATCAAGAATACTAAATCTTTGATATCTGTGGAGACATTTATGATTGAGGAATGACCTTGGAGTCCTAGAAATGACAATGGTGGAGCTGGAGCTTTTCTCTCTCCCCAGTGGGGATATCACCTCCAAACTCACCTTCCCACAAAGCTTCCAGATACTGAGCTGCTCGTGTGGTCAGCCTCCTCAAAACTGCTGGTAATGAAGTTCCAGCTGCACAAGCAGTCTGTTTGTCCCCACACCACTTTCAGGCTCACCTGCCTAAAGGGAGAGCAACAGAGGGGTGGGATGCTGGGCAAGAGGTTAGCCCCACTTTGCCCCCACCTGTGTCCTGGCTTATAGCCCCACTTGCCCCCACCTGTGTCCTGGCTTAGGCATGTCTCTTTTTAGAATGTGTTAAGAATGAAAACCCATCCACCTGCTGACCCTTCTACCTGGAATTCCTCCTGGCCCCACTGCTGCTTATTGAAGCCCTTTGCAGGGCAATATTTAAGTAAACATTCTTAAGGTCTGTGAAAATCTTGGATCCAACAGGGTGCCCCCATCCCTTCCCTTAAACTCTTAAAACTCCTTCTCTTAAGCTTCTTATAAACTCCTCCATGTCTGGGTGGAACCACCAGCTTTCCAGGCAAGACCATTAAGGCACATTCTACTCTACTCTAGGTCTCAAACATCCCTGGGTGGGGGCTCCATTGCTAATACTTGTCCCCTCGGTCAACAGGCGCAGGAGCTGGAATGTGAGGAGTGAGGGAGGTTGGGCAACTTCTAAGCCCCATGGGGTCTCCTGTAATTCTTCCCCACCCTCCCCAGGTTTGAGAAGTGTTTCTATCTTGGATTTTGGTGATGGGGAAGGAACTGGTTTCTCTGAATACATTTGCTTTCTAATTTTTGTGTATGTGTGTGCTGGGTGGGGGGTGGGAAACTTACATTTGGACATTCCTTTTAAACTTAGAAAGCTGTCACTCAGTGTCTTTATTTTCACATCCAGCACCAACCACTGCTCTGACCCTAACTAGAAGGTGGCCTCTTGTCTTGCAGCCCAAAGAAGAGAGAGGCTGTAGGTAACAGTGTGGGGAATAAAATACATGGACTAACCCCTCACAGAATAGTCCCACCACTGAGCTTATGGATATTATGCTTTATAAGATGAAATGGTTATGTTGTAATAAGTGAAAATAATAGGAAAAATGTATTTACACAATGACTTCAGCTACATGAAATGAAAATGTCTGGATAGGATATAAGACAGAAATGAGGAATATCAAATTGCTAACCTTGGTACCTTTAGAGCTGTGGAATTATGTATGAGATGTTATCGCTATATTGTCCCAAATGCTCATAATTACTTTCATAAATTGGAAAATATAAATTTACCAGAACAAATAGGGAAAAGTCTTTCATTGCTTGCAGGTACACTTCCTTGAATGGACCTTGAGGGAGGAAGAAATAACCTGTATTTGTGCATAAAGATCCCATCTCCTGTGGTAAGCCATGGTAGCGTTTAATAACCTTCTTGGTTAGAAGTCTTCCTTCCATCTGTCATTGAATGTCTTCTGCTACAATATTATACTTATTATAGTGTTTCTGGCTAAATTTATAGTTTCTTGTTTAGTTATGTTACCACTCTGGTTAACCACAAAATAAAAGAATCTTTCTATATTGTATATAACAATAATATGTTGGTTAATCCATTAGTTGTTTATTGAAAGCATTATAAATTGTGTAGACTTCTATCATAATGTATCATAATACATTGGAATAAATATGAATAAAAATGAAATCATATTTCCATATGTTCTCGGCATCTATCAGACTTGTAGCACATAAGAGACTCCTGATAAATGATTGTTAAATCAATGAATTAGATGAAAAAATTTTAAAATTATGATCATTTCCTAAGAATGTAAATGATTTGAAATATCTTGGTTGTTGAAAAAAATCTCTGAATTAAAATACAGATCAAGATTTTCATATATATATTTATATGTAAATATATACTATATATGTATTTATTTTATTATATAAAATAACATATTTATATTTATTTGTTCATTCATTCATTCTTTTTTTTTAAAGATTTTATTTATTTATTTGGCAGAGATCACAAGTAGGCAGAGGCAGAGAGAGAGAGGAGGAAGCAGGCTCCCCACTGAGCAGAGAGCCCGATGTGGGGCTTGATCCCAGGACCCCGGGACCATGACCTGAGCCGAAGGCAGAGGCTTTAACCCACTGAGCCACCCAGATACCCCTCATTCATTCATTTTAAGTAGGCTCCATGCACAGTGTGGAGCTCAATGCAGAGCTTGAACTCAAGACCCTGAAATCAAGACCTGAGCTGAGATCAAGAGCTGGATCCTTAACTGACCAAGCCACCCAGGCACCTCAGACTTTAAAATGTTTTAAGGAAAGATCATCCGCATCTACAATGTAAGGGGTTTGTCTGAATGGCCTTTCACCATCTATGAAAGTATGTAATTCTACTGTTTTATGACTCATTGGACTACAAATGCCCAAATCTTCAAAACTAGTTATTTTTCACATTTAAATATTGTTTCCTTTATCTCAAGAAAAACATTAAAAAAAAAAAACAAAAACCAAACACCTGGCATAGTTAGGCCAGACCTATATTGTCAATGGAAACAGAACTGAGTAGTTTCAAAGAGCAGAGCTGTGTGAACTAGTCTAAACAGTCCTCACTCAAGATGACAGAATGCGGGCTATTTTTACATGTGGGAAGGATAATTTAAAAAAAAAATGGCTTTCTGCTTTAAACAGTTTTTTCACACTCCATATTGACTGTGCATATGGCTCTAAATAAAACAGAATTAGAGTATGGTAGAAATACTACAGGGGCAGCTCGTTGACAATCAACAACTTTGAAAGCTTGGATTGTAAAATCACAGAATTTGCTTGGAGAAAGAGGAAAAAAATAAAATCCAGCATCTCACAAAATGCTCTTTGGCCTCTAGCCCAGAATTTTGTGTAGTTTCAGCAGTGCCCCACAGGACAGCAATTCAGACCAAAGTGAATCCCATCAGGACTGTTCCAGTTTTTTTTTTTTTTTTTAAGATTTTAATTATTTATTTGACAGACAGAGATCACAAGTAGGCAGAGAGGCAGGCAGAGAGAGAGGAAGGGAAGCAGGCTCCCCGCTGAGCAGAAAGCCCAATGCGGGGCTCGATCCTAGGACCCTGGGATCATGACCTGAACCGAAGGCATAGGCTTTAACACACTGAGCCACCCAGGCGCCCCAGGGCTGTTCCAGTTTGAAGTACCTGTTCTAAAATGGGGTAATCAGTTCCTAGTCTGGAGTTTCTGAAACATCTCCGAGGAAGTGGTGGGCAGTTTTAGGGTCAACTACAGAATCTCAGTCTAGAGAAATCTCTTGATATTCTGAACTTGGGTCGTGGAAAATCCAGTGGCAGTGTTTCCCAAAGTGTGACCAGCTATTGTATTGAAGGTAACACCATTTTCCCTGCCCTCTCTGTGAATGTGCGACCATTGTATACTCTGGGCCCATGCTTTCCAATATGGGGCCAGTAGATACATATGGCTGGCTATTGAATACCTGAAAGTGGCTAATCCAAATAGAGGTGTACTGTAAGTGTAAGATATACACCAAATTTTGAAAGCTTAGTATAAAAAAAGAAACGTAAAATATCTCACCAATAATTTTTGTATTATAGGTATAAAAGATATTTTGAATAAATTGAGTTAGATAAGATACACATACACACTCATAGGAATGTTACTTAGCCATAAAAAAATTAATGAGATTTTTGCCCTTTGTGACAGCACGGATGGAGTTAGAGGATATTATGCTAAGTGAAATAAGTCAGAGAAAGACAAATACCATATGGTTTCACTTACACGTGGAATCTAAAAAAAAAAAAAAAACAACAAAAAACCCCGCCAAATGAACAAACAAACAAAAAACCAGACTCTTGGGGCACCTGGGTGGCTCAGTGGGTTAAATAAAGCCTCTGCCTTAAGCTCAGGTCATGATCTCAGGGTCCTGGGATCGAGCCCCGCATCGGGCTTTCTGCTCAGCAGGGAGCCTGCTTCCTCCTCTCTCTCTGCCTGCCTCTCTGCCTACTTGTGATCTCTGTCTGTCAAATAAATAAATATATATATAAAAAAAACCAGACTCTTAAAGACAGAAAACAGACTGGTGGTTGTCAGAGGGGAGGTGGAAGGGTTGGGCAAAATAAGAAAAGGGAATTAAGAGGTACAAACTTCCAGTTATAAAACAAACAAATCACAGAGATGAAAAATACAGCATAGGAAATATAATCAGTAACACAGCAACAATGTCACAGGGTGACAGATGGCGTCTACACTTACCACGGTGAACACTGAATGAGATACAGAAATGTCAAATCAATATGTCGTACACCTGAAACGTACCTATATTGCATATTAATTACACTTCAATAAAGAATTAAGATACACTAACATTAATTTTGCCTATTTCTTTCTACTTTTTTTCAAAGGGGCCATTAGAACTTTCCATTATATGTGGCCTGGGTTTGTGGTGTAGATTGTATTTCTACTCAACAGTGCTGCTCTGGACAGATGGGACCTGGAAAAGCTCCTGTCCATCCCAATACTCCACTCTCACAGCATGCTGGAGTTGTGCATGGGACCACAGAGAAGGCTCTGGCTCAGGCAGACTGAAGAGGATCTGTTTGATGGCTGATAGCACGGGGCTGTGTGGGGAGCTCAGTGCTGGGAGCTGGGGTTGAGTCCGGGGCTGAAAGCAGGAGAAATAGAGGGAGGAAATAACAGATCTTTGCATTTTGTTCCCTTCAGTAGATTTATCTGAGTGACCAGATTAAAAAATGTATTAGTGGAGTTAGGTCTGTAGATGTGTGTATATGGCAAATGATGTTTGGATTTTTACATCTAGGTGATGGTTTACTCCAGATTCTTTGAGTAAAACCATTGACATTTGCTGGCTTTTACTGTGAATTCTTTTCTACTTCATACAGCACAGGGTTCATCTTCTCCATCACATCAGGAGATAGCTAGCTTTGGGCCACTCAAGGAAGGAGAGAAACTAGCCAGGCTGCTCTGCACTGTTTCTTCCTTAACATTATCTACACAGAAGTCACACTCTCACATTGCTTTGCCACTGACACTTAATCAAAGTGCCTACACTTAGGACCTGTGAGAGGACTTGGTAATGTCCTAAGCTGTCCTTCTGAATCTTTCTATCAGCCTCTGAGGACTCCAATTGCATTATTATGGAAAGATGTTCAAGGACTTTCTGTTTAAATGGGGTCTACTGAACCCCATGGGTCTACTGAACAAGAAGTCTACTGAAGACATTGTTTTTTTCTGTTAAAGTTCACAATGCAGAAAATTATAAAGGGCAGAAAAACAGCCTTAGGATGAAGGCAATTTTGAAAACAGAGTTGAGTTCATTGACCATCTTCTTCCACAAAGAGAAATTTATTTATTTATTTACTCGCTTGGCGTTTTGATGAGAGTCCCCCAGTGAGGTGCAAGGTGAAGGTATACAGTAGGTGCTAATTTCATGAAATCTTGCAGGCAGTTAAGAAGAAACCTTGATATAATGTTATATGTTAATTATAACTCCATAAAGAAAAAAAAGAAGAGGAAATCTCACAGAGGACAATTTCTAGGATGTGTCTGAAAATTTCAAAATGGAGAAATTCAAAATTAACAAACAGGGGAACACATTTCTTTCAAAAGAGAGAGATGTTTGTTTTTACCTCTTAAAAAAGATCAAGAGGTCTGTTATCAGTTCTAGCAGACTCCCTAATAAGTAACAACAATGTGTCTGCCTGGCCAAATTTTCCTACGGGCTTTGTTCCCACTATTGTTCAGAAGCCAAGAATTAAGTTGAACTGAAAAAGTCCAGCTTGTTTTTTGGTCATCATATTGTGTTATCAATGTTATGAAATAACATACAACGTTAGAAAAACAAAGTACAGAAAGAGGGAGTTCTTCATAACTGCTTTATTTCTTCTGTATTTAAATTTGTACTTGGAGAAAAGGGAACAGAAGAGGCAAATGTGATTCTTCTTTTTTTAAAATACATCTAGTGCAAAATTCCCATAATTTTGAACTAATTTGGCTGAGTACCTTTGGGAGATGATGGAGAACATGACTTGCTCTAAGTTTCTTAAACAACCAGTTGCAGCCATTTTTTTAAAAAGATTTTATTTATATATATACATATTTATTTATTTAAGAGAGAGAGAGAGAGCACGCATAAGTGGGGTGGGGGAGGGCAGAAGCAGAGAGAGAAGCAGATTCCCTGTTGAGCAGGGAGTCTAACTTGGGGCTGGATCTTAGGACCCTGAGGTCATGACCTGAGCCCAAGGCAGACACTTAACTGACTGAGCCACTCAGTCCCCCCATCAGTTGCAGTATTAATGAGTCCATGACACCGTGGCATAAGATGCCATAGTCTTTTTTTTAAAATTTAAATTCAATTAATTAACATATAGAATATTATTAGTTTCAGAGGTAGAGTTCAGTGATTCATCAGTTTTATATAGTGTCCAGTACTCATTATATCACATGCCCTCCTTAATATTCATCATCCAGTTAACCCCCATCTCCCCACACCCTTCTCCTCCAGCAACCCTAAATTTGTTTCCTGAGATTAAGAGTTTCTTATGGTTTGTCTCCCCTGACTTTGTCTTGTTTTATTGTTTCCACCCTTCTCCCATGATCCCGTTTTGTCTCTTAAATTCCATATATGAGTGCGATCATATGATAACTGTCTTTCCCTGTTGACTTATTTCGCTTAGCACCACGTCATTGCAAATGGCAAGATTTTGTTGTGTTTTTTTTTTTTTGATGGCTAAGTAGTATTCCATTGTATAGATATACCCCATCTTCTTTATCCATTCATCTATTGATGGACATATGGGCTCTTTCCACGGTATGGCTATTGTGGACATTGTTGCTATAAACATTTGGGTGCAGGTGCCCTTTCAGTTCACTACATTTGTATCCTTGGGGTAAATCCCCAGTCGTGCAATTGCTGGGTTGTAGGGTAGCTCTATTTTCAACTTTTTGGGGAGCTTCTATTCTGTTTTCCAGAGTGGGTGCACCAGTTTGCATTCCCACCAACAGTGTAAGAGGGTTCCACCCTTTCTCCACATCCTCACCAACATCTGTCATTTCCTGACTTGTTAATTTTAGCCACTCTGACTGGTGTGAGGTGGTATCTCACTGTGGTTTTGGTTTGTATTTCCCTGATGCCGAATGATGTTGAACATTTTTTCATGTGTCTGTTGGCCATTTGGACGTCCTCTTTGCAGAAATGTCTATTCATGTCTTCTGCCCATTTCTTGGTTGGGTTATTTGTCCTTTGGGTGTTGAGTTTGTTAAGTTCTGTATAGATTTTGGATACTAGCCCTTTATCTGATAAGACATTTGCAAATATCTTCTCCCATTCTGTTGGTCGCCTTTTGTTTTTATTGACTCATAGTCCTTACTTTTCTAAACCAAAATCATCAGCTTTGAATTCTCATCCATCTACCTGGCAGAAAATAAAATCTCAGTCATTATTTAAGCCCTTGTCCTCCCTTTCACAGAATCATACAAGAATCACAGGCTTACATTGTCCCAAGAACTTTGAGAGGGTGCCTTAAACTTAGTCTTCGGACATTGACTTCATTCCCATTGTCGGTTCAAAGGACTGGAGGTAGAAAAATTCATAAACACATTGAATATTGTCCATCATCTGCTGAGGGTTGCTGTATTAGTCTACTTGGGCTGACATAAAAATACCACAGACTGGGTATTTTTACAATACAATAGAATTATGTTTTCTCACAGCTCTGGAAGCTGGATGTCTAACATCAAGGTGGTAGCTGGCTTGGTCTCTCCTGAGGCCTTTGTCTTTGGCTTATACATGGTCACTCTCTTGCTGTGTCTTCACCTGGTCTATTCTCTGTGCACACATACTCCTGGTATCTCTTCTTCTTATAAGGACAGCAGTCCTGGGATGCCTGGGTGGCTCAGTTGGTTAAGTGTCTGCCTTCCGATCAGGCAATGATCCTGGGGTCCTGGGATTGAGGCCCTCATTGGACTCCTTGCTCAGTGAGGAGCCTGCTTCTTTCTCTCCCTCTGCCTGCCACTCCACCTGCTTGTGTTCTCTCTCACTCCTCCCTCTCTCTGACAAATAAATAAATAAAATCTTAAAAAAAGAAGACACCATTCTTATTGGATTAAGACTGTACTTTTATGATTCATTACTTCCTTATAGGCCCTGGCTCCAATTACAGTCACATTGGGGGTTAGGACTTCAACCTGAGAATTTGGGGGAAGGGTGGGAAGACACAATTCAGTCCACAACAGTCATCCTTGAAGGAGTAACCGGAGCCACAGGGTAGAGAGCACACTCATTATTGTAAAGTGATTGGAAATTCAGACTTGGATGAATTCAGAGGTAAGGAGGAAGTAGTATGAACTGGGATTTCAGATGTTTTGGCTTTCACCTTTCTTCTTAATTCAATGCTGAAGGTTACCTCTCCATCTAAAACCAACAAGTTAATCCTTTTTAATGGGCTAGATATGCCACTGATCTTCACTTTCCTCCTGAGTGATTCTGTGTTTTTAAAGACATCTTTCTTTTCTTTCCTCTCTTCCCTTCCCTTCCCTTTCTTTCTATCTCTTTCTCTTTCCTGGGATGGGTATTTTAGGCTAGGGTGGGCATTCATCAGATCTAAGACAAAGATTTTAATGCAAATGGTTTGTTTGGGAAGGGATTCCAGACAGCACTCATAAGGAAAGAAACAAGGAAGGAAAGAAGTGACTAAAGGGTGTTAGGGAACTGGAGGGTGACCGGGCCTCAATCCTATTGGGATCCACTGGGCACCTGACTCAGAGTTGTCCCGTCCAAGGGCAGGAAAGCTGCTATGTACCCTCCTGTTCTCATCCATCAGTGGGGAGTGGGGGGGTTGCAGCTCCCTGGGGATGTTAACTGTCCTGGCATTTCTGGCCTGCTCCCTATAGAGGAGCCAAGAGCAAACTTACAGGCAGAAGGTACCTGACAGGGATGCCTGGGTGGCTCAGTGGGTTAAGCATTTGCCTTTGGCTCAGGTCATGATCTCAGGGTCCTGAGAGCAAGCCTTGCATCGGGTTTCCATTCAGCGGTAAGTCAGCTTCACCCTCTGCCTCTGTGATCCCTCTCTCTCTGTGATTGCTTTCACTCTCTTTAAGATAAATAAAATCTTAAAAAAAAAAAAAAAAGAAGGTGCCAGAGAATGAGCTCCTCCTTCTGGGGGAAAGGTGAATGAGCAGGGGGTATATGAGGGACACTGACTGCTACTAGAGTGGGGTGAGGTAAGGAAGGGAGACTAACAGCCCTTACTTAGGAAGAGGGACGAACTAAGTAATTGATAGCATGAGGAGAACTGGCCTAGAGGAAGATTTTGTTTTATTTTAAATTTAATTTGTTTTTAAGATTGGAAAGAGGGGGAGGGGCAGAGGGAAAGGAAGAGAGGATCTCAAGCAGGCTACATGCCCAGCCTGTCATCCAGTGCAAGGTTCAATCTCATGACCCTGAGATCATGACCTGAGCAGAAATCAGGAGTCGGAAGCTTAACCAATGGAGCCATCCAGGCACCCCCTATTTTTTTAAATCAACAACTTATGCTGCAATATTAGAGTACCTATATGCACATGCTTTATTATAGTTATTTAAAAACTATTCTATAATTCAGACTTCATATTATTCTAATGGTTCTCCTTTGTTAGGTTTAAATCAATGTAATTTAATACATATCTTTTCCCCTCCCCATGGCTTCTTCATTTTGCAGGCACACGGTAAAACATGCCAGGGTCTAAAACTTAAAGGTCTGCAGGACTTGACATCCATGGATGGCATGAACTGGGAGTAATAAAATGGTCTCTATTGAATAGAGTAGTGGGCATTGTGATAACTGTGCGACAACGCTCTGCCTGAAGGGGGCAGCAGCTACTGATCCTCAGGCGGAGTAGGCATGAGGATGTGACTTCAAGGAAAGTTAAGCCTCAGTATGCCAAGTTGCCTGATTATTAACATGGTACTTAAGATCATAGACTCTGGAACCAGGCGGCCTGTAGTTAAATCATATTCCTACCAATTATTAACTATGTAACCTTGGGTGAGTTACTTAACCATTCTCTGACCCTCAGTTTTCTCATCTCTTGAATGGGACTAACGATTGTCCTCATCAACACCCAACACTTAAAACTAGAAAGCGACAAGCCTGCCTAACCCACACTCTAACTAAAGCCCACTGTTCTTATTTCTCATCACACTTTCTTGAGGCATTGATGAAGGTGTTCGGCAATGACTGGAGCCTTCCAACTGGCAGGCCAGAAACGCCCTGATAGCAACAGAATGCCTCAGAAGGGCCCGTCCCCTTCCCAGCCCATGATCGCTGCTGAACACATAGGACTCCCCAGCCATGATCACCTACTCTCTGCGTGTTCTCTTGCATGAACTTCTCCCTATAAAACTCTAGGTGTCCATCCTGCAGGTTAGCTGTTAAGGCTTGAATCTGCTGCCTCCTCTGGCTGCTGGTACCTTACATAAATTTCTCCCTTTCTCTTTTCCAAATCCTCATCTCTTGAATTAGTGGCTTCTCTCTCTCTCTCTTAAAGGTTATTTATTTATTTGACACAGACAGAGAGAGGGAGAGGGCAAGCACAAGCAGGGGAATGGCAGGCAGGGGAGAAGCAGGCTTCCTGCTGAGCTGATGCGGGACTTGATCCTAGGACCCTGGGATCATGACCTGACCCAAAGGCAGCTGCTTAACTGACTGAGCCACCCAGGCGCCCCGAGTTATTGGCTTCTCTTGAGACGAGTTTATTCAAATTTGTTTGGCAGTGGTATTGGCAAACCTAGCCAGGAGCTATGCATTCACTTCCTGAGTCCCGTAGGGATCTGAGCAGCAGGCAGCCTCAGTGCACAGCAGGGCTTACCTGTCTGTTGCTTGAGTTTGGTAACATTTATATTGTTGGGTTGGTGGGAGGATTAAATGGATCAAGTGCTTAGAACCATACTTACTATTAAATACTCAAAAATTGTGGGCTACTGTCATTTTCAGCTGTTAATTAAGATTTTAATTCAACTTTTAATTTTCAGTTATATTTATTTATTTGACAGAGAGAGAAAGAATGAATGAGAACAAGCAGGCATAGCAACAAGACAGATGCAAAGGGAGAGGGAGAAGCAGGCTTCCTGCTGGGTAGGGAGCCTGATGTGGGGCTCCACCCCAGGACCCTGGGACCGTGACCTGAGCCGAAGGCAGACACCTAACTGACTGAGCCACTCTGGTGCCCCTACAAGCAGGATTCTGATATATTTTTTAAGATTTTATCTATTTAGGGACGCCTGGGTGGCTCAGTTGGTTAAGCAGCTGCCTTCGGCTCGGGTCATGATCCCAGCGTCCTGGGATCGAGTCCCGCATCGGGCTCCTTGCTCGGCAGGGAGCCTGCTTCTCCATCTCCCTCTGCCTCTACCTGCCACTCTGTCTGCCTGTGCTTGCTCTCTCTCTCTCTAACAGCAACGAAAAAAAAAAGATATTAAAAAAAATTAAAAAAAAGATTTTATCTATTTATTTGACAGAGAGAGATCACAAGTAGGCAGGGAGGCAGGCAGGGAGAGAGAGGAAGAAGCAGGGTCCCTGCTGAGCAGAGAGCCCGATGTGGGGCTCAATTCCAGGACCCTGGGATCATGACCTCAGCTGAAGGCAGAGGCTTTAACTCACTGAGCCATCCACGTGCCCAGGATTCTGATATTGATACAGTCAGGACAACATTTCCATCTCCATGAAGATCCCTAGTACTGGCCTTTTTAAAAAAAATTTTTTTTAAGATTTTATTTATTTATTTGAGAGACAGAGAGAGTGAGCTAGAGAGCACAAGTGGGGGAGAAAGAGAAACAGGCTCCCCACAGAGCAGGGAGCCTGATGTGGGGCTTGATCCCAGGACCCTGGGATAATGACCTGATCCAAAGGCAGATGCTTAACCAACTGAGCCACCCAGGCTCCCCTTGTATTGCCCTTTTATAGCCATACTCGTGTTGTTCTGCCCCCACTCCCTTATTAATACCTGGTAACCACTAATCTCTTTTCCATTTCTATAACTTTGTTATTTCTAGAATATTATATAAATGGAACCATAAAGTATGTAACCATTTTTATTGGCTCTTTTCACTCAGCCTAACTCCCTGGAGATTTATCTAGACTGTTGGGTGTGTCAAATGAGTTTGTAAGGTTGCTGAGTAGTTGGTATAATATACTACAGATTAATTATTCATCCATTGAAGGACATATGGGTTTTCCCAGGTTTTGACTACTACAAAGAAAATTACTCTAAACTTTGAATATAGGTTTTTTGTGTGCACTTAAGCTTTTCTTTCTCCGGGACAAATGCCTATGTGCAATTGCTGGGTCATGTGATCATTATATGTTTGGTTTTTAAAGAAACTGCCAAAGCATTTTCCTGAGTAGCTGTATCATTTTACATTTCCACCAGCAATGAATGAGTGATCAAATTTCTCTACATCCTTACTTGCATTTGATGTCAGTATGTTTCATTTCAGCCATTCTGATAGTCGTTTAGTGATAACTCATCATAATTTTAATTTGCACTTACCAAGCACTTAGTCCTGTTGAAGAGCGCTTCATGTATTAATTTGCTATCTGTATGTACTCTTTGGTGAAATGTCGCTTCATGTCTTTTGCCCATTTTTCTACTTGGACCGTTTGTTTTTTTGCTGTTGAGTTTTTAGAGCTCTTTATATAGCCTGGATAAGGAGTCTTTATCAGATATACAGTTGGCACATATTTTCTCCCAATCTGTAGCTTGGCTTTTCATCTCTTAACAGGGATTTTCACAAAGCCAAAGTTTCATTTAATTGAGATATAATTCATATGACTTAAAAGTCACCATTTTAAAGTGTAGACTTCAGGGACCCCTGGGTAGCTCGTTGGTCAAGCGTCTGTTGTCAGCGAAGGTCATGATCCCGGGGTCCTGGGACTGAGTCCCGCGTTGAGGGACTGAGCAGGGAGCCTGCTTCTCTTTTTACTTAGCATTATATTTTTTACTTTAGCACTCAAAACTGGTTGTGTCACTTTCTTCTTCATAGTTTCTGAATTCGAACTGTATTCCTCCCATAGGTAAGATGTTATGACTCTCCTACTGTTTTTAATATTTTTTTCTTTGTCTTTAGTTTCAGTAAGTTTGATTACGATGTGTCTTAAGTGTGGATTTCTTTGCCTTTATCCTGCATGAAGTTTGCTTAACTTCTTGATCTGTGGGTTTACAGATTTTGTAAAATAGGGAGTTTTCAGCTATCATTTTTGGAGTCCTTTTCCAGCCCTGTTCTTTCTCTTCTTCTAATACTCCGAAGACACAAATGGAAGATCCTCTGTTATAGTCCCATAGGACTGTGAATGGATTTGGTTTATTTTGTTTCTGTTTTTTCAGAATGAGTAATTTCAATTGCTCTCTCCAGTTCACTAATTTCCTATATCTCAAGCATTCTGCTGAAGCTCATTCATGGAGTTATAAAATTTTAGCTTTTGTATTTTCAGTTTTAAAATTTCCATTTGGTTAACTTTTAGGTCTTCTACTACTTTACCAGGACCTTTTTCTTACTTTGCTGAGATTTTATATATATAAAAAAAAATTGTTTCAGGGGTGCCTGGGTGGCTCAGTGGGTTAAAGCCTCTGCCTTCGGCTCAGGTCATGATCCCAGGGTCCTGGGATCGAGCCCCGCATCGGGCTCTCTGCTCAGTGGGAAGCCTGTTTCTTCCTCTCTCTCTGCCTGTCTTCTGCCTACTTGTGATCTCTGTCTGTCAAAAAATAAATAAAATCTTTAGGGGCGCCTGAGTATCTCAGTGGGTTAAAGCCTCTGCCTTCTGCTCAGGTCAGGATCCCAGAGTCCTGGGATCGAGCCCCACGTTGGGCTCTCTGCTCAGCAGGGAGCCTGCTTCCTCCTCCCTCTCTGCCTGTCTCTCCACCTACTTGTGATCTCTGTCTGTCAAATAAATGAATAAAATATTAAAAAAAAAAATAAAATCTTTAAAAAAAATAAAAAATTTGTTTCAAATGTGTTTGTAACAGCTCATTGAATCCCTTCAATGATGGGTGCTTTAGAATCTTTGTCACATAATTCTAACTTCTCTGTGATCTTGGTGTTGGTGTCTCTTCATTACCTTTTTAAAAATTCAGTTTGAGATCTTGTTTCTTGATTTAGCAAGTTATTTTCAGTTGAAACCAGGACATTTGGGGAATTATGTTATGAGATTCTGGACTGTATCTAAGCCTTTGTTTTAACTGGCTTCTTCTCACACTACTTTGGCAGACGAAGGTGTGGGGGGGCAATGTTTCCACCATCTATCTACCAGATGGCGTTAGAAGTTCAGGTTTCCCACTTTTCCTCCATTGACAACTAAGGGAGGTGATCCCCATTCCTGCTGGTGGGGTTGGGAGTTCCAGCTTTTTCTTAGGTTTTTAGTGATGCCTCCCTGGCTGAGGGGGATAGGAATTTCCTATTACTGCTCCCTATGTCACCACCAATGACACTACAGTGCGAGGATGTGTGTGGCCTCAATAACTGGTTTTATATTCTTGTTTGAATTTATTGTGTAAATCTATTTTGGTTTTAAATATGTATAAAATTTTACAAACTTAAGTAATGCATAACTAGTTTTATATTTACATGTAGTTAACGGACTAAGGATGAAAATGTTTTGTTTAAAAGGGCTTTATACTCTTGATTTGGCTCTGGTTGTGATCTCAGAGTCATGAGATTCAGCCCTGCATTGGGCTCCGTGCTCAGCACAATCTGCTTGAGTTTCTCTCTCCCTCTGCCCCACCTGCTCATGTTCTCCCTTTCCCTTTCCCTCTAAAATAAATATATCAATTTTTTTTTTCCTCTTAAAGGGCTTTATACTTTACACCAGTTTGAGAAACACTGATATGGGTGACTATAGGGCCTGATGCCCAAATCAAGAGTCTCTGGAGATACTCATATTTCTGTCCAGGTTCTCTCATCCACATGAAAAGACAAAAGTTGCTGGGGTCATGACACTATGGACATCATGCCAGTCTGACATAGACTTCTCAGAGATAGAGAAAAGTAAACTCTTATTAAGGGTTATATTAGTTTCCTATTGCTGTTGGAAGATATTACCACAAACTTACTGGCCTACAACAACACAGATGTGTTCTTCTACAGTTTTGCAGGTCGAAAGCCCAAAATCAGTTTCACTGGGCTAACATCCAGCTGTCGGCAGGGATGGTTGCCTCTGGAGGCTCCAAGGCAGAATCTGTTTCCTCGCCTTTGCCAGGTTCTAGAAGCTACCTGTATTCCCTGGCTTGTGGTCCCTTCATCTTCAAAGCAAGTAATGTAGCATCTCCAAATCCCTTTCTTACTCTCTGTCCTCTGCTTATCACCTTTCCTTCTCTGACTCTGAAACTCCTCCCTCCCTTCCTCTTGTAGGACCCTTGTGATTACACTGGGCTCACCTGGATGGTCCACGATAATCACCCCATCTCAAGACCTTTCACTTACTCATATCTACCAAGTCTTTTTATCATGTAAGTTAATATATTCTCGGGTTCCTGCGATTTAAGATGTGGACATCTTTGGGGGATGTTGTTAACTTGCAACTAGATCAAATTTTAAATGACCGACCTTTTCACTAGAAGGTAAGCTCCACCATAATGGGGATTTTTTTCAGGATTGTTCACCAGTGTTTTCTCAGTTTTCTGCTAATACAGTGGGGGTCACATTTTCATGACTGTCACTGCTGAGAAGGCAGCTTCAAATAGTCCTGGGTGTAGAGCATCCTACGTAGAAGGAACAGCAAGTACAAGTACAACATTAGGCCAGAATATACTTTTTATTCATAGTAATAATAATGAATATAACATTTGTTGTGACATTGCTCATTTTATTCTCATAAACTATCAAGCTGTTGATATAGTGCACCCATCTGAAAAGCTATTTAGATCCTACTCCAAAACATAAACTGGCCAAACCCAGAGGGTTTCACTCAGTAGGTTTCTCATCTTTACCTTTGTATCTCTCTCTTCTGAGTGTCATCTGGTTTTACCTCTGTGCCTTCTTTTCTGACTCTGCAATTTAAAAAGTTTTTGCTTACTATTAAATCAACATAAAAACATTATACGAGGAAATAGTTAAAAAAACAACAACAAACCATGTGGCACCTGGGTGGCTAGGTTGGTTGGTTAAATGTCTGACTTGATTTGGACTCAGGTCATGATCTCAGGGTCCTGACAGCAAGTCCTGTGTCAGGCTCTATGCTCAGCAAGGAGTCTGCTTGAGATTCTCTCTCTCTCTCTCTCTCTTTTCCTCTGCCCCTCCCCACCTCATGGGGCAGAGGAAGAGGGCAGGTGGGCATGCTCTCTAAAATAAATAGGTAAACCTTTAAAAAAAAAAACCCAACAAAACCCATGATCCATGATTCAAACACTAATTTCTCTGCCAGATTTATATGAGTAAATGTGCAAACTCTAGAGTCACACTGCTTTATATTTACATCCTAGCTTTGCCACTCACTAACAGTGTGACTTTGGGTAAATTATTCAGATCTTTTGGGTTTCAGTTTCCTCATTAGTAAAACAAAAATAACAACTGTATCTTCATCACAGAACTGTTGTGAAAATTAGATGAATTAAAGTGAAAACAAAGGTTGGCACATAGCACCCCCCTCAATAACTATTAATCATTATTCTTTTTTTAATCCAACAATTTTCTTCCCACATGATTTTTATTCAGGTGCAATCACAGGATACATAAAGCATTGTGTTCTACTTTTTTCATTTAATGTTCATGTTTTTCTCCACATTCCTATTTTATTAACTTATATATTATTTTTAGTGACAGCCTGACATTCCATGCTATTGTAAGTTTTGCTTAAATATTTCCTTGTTACTGTATTATTATTAGTGAAGATCTCATAAGCATACTTTGTATCTGATGCTTTATTTAGCAACTGTTCCTGGAATATAATTCTTGACTCTGTGGCCAACATTTAAAACTCCTTCCTACAGGGGGCGCCTGGCTGGTTCAGTGGGTAGAGTGTACAAAATTTGATCTCAGTGTTGTGAGTTCAAGCCCCATGTTGGGTGTGGTGCATACTTTAAAAAAGCAAATAAACAAACAAAAAGCCTCTTTCTTTCCTGCTGTGTAGTTCCAAAGAAGCAACTGCTTTCAGTACATGTTGGAAAGAGAAGCAGATCTATCATACCAGCACAGTGAATTCACTTTCTCTTAGGAACAGACTGTTGATAAAAGACTGATAAGGTCTATACTGTTTTCATCATTCATTCATCCAACAAACATGTATTATTCAGGCCGAATGGGTTAGGTCTTTTCCAAGTAGGAAGACAGTTATAAAAGAAAGCCAGAGATTTTAAAAAAGCGTAATGAGTTCTAAATACAAACATCATTTTATTTATAATCCTCCCATGTTGATTCCGTGTGTCTTTTAATGCACAATGTGGAATGTATGTGCAAGTTAAAAAGAGGCATTTTCTTCTCTCATGCAACTAAAATTATGTCAACCTGATACTGCTCATCTAAACATACAAATTTTACAGAGGCCATGGGGATATCTTGTAAGAAGGGAGTCCCTGTCTCCGAGATGTGTACATAAATGCCTTTTCCCCTGTACCTCAATATTATTTTGAAATAAATAAGACAGTAATTATATTGTTGGAATCTTCTCCTTGAAGGCAGAAGGAGAAATCTTGTAAGTCCGGCATGACCACATTCTTTCTTTTGATGAGGGCCTACTGTAAAAACCGAGTTGACCTAAACTGTATTCTGCGTTCTATTAAAGCTACTGAACTTTTCACACACGAAATAATAAAGATTAAATAGTTTTTTTAGCCCACCACATCCTGAGTTCAGTTTTACACCTTTTCATCTGTGTAGCTGAAGTTCTATAAAAAAGTCTCTCTTGTCTTTATCTCTGTCTCTCTTCTTATCAACACTCTGCTAAAAACAATTGCCAGTACTCTGTACTACTTGCTTTGGGGATAATATACCGGCAGCAACCACCTACCTACATTGATAACGTAATGAATGTATTCTTTAGGAAACAGTATAACATTATGGAAACTACCTTAACTATCATTGATAAGGAATTCTGTTACCTAGGTATTTTATTTACAGATCCGTTCTCTCTGGTTTTCTTAGAAGTAAGAGGGATAATATAGACATTTTCCTCTCTTTTAAACTTTACGAAGGGGTAATATGAGGGTCTGGGTTTGCTGCCCTTTCAGTCAGACTTCATCAACTTTGAGAACCTCATTTCATTTCCACCAAGCCAGAAATAGGAGACACCAGAGTATCCAGGGAGCACAGGCAAAGTGAATTGGAAATCAGTTCTTTTAATCACCACAGTATCAGTTAACCCTTTAAGACGTGACTCTCCTACCTTGTTGGGGTCAGTCGATTTGATGGAAGTGTTAAGTCCTCTCACTTACACATATATGTATATGAGCATTTTTCTTGGGAGAAAACCAACTTTATTACCATAATAAACAATTGTAACTCTCTCTCTACACATGTACATTTTTTTTCCCATATAATTTCACCTCTGCTCCCTCTAAGAACACTGTCCTGGGGGAAATTATGTCAACCAGTCAACAGTAGTTTCTGAACGGGATGAGGGGGAAGGAGAGATGGGGGCTGGGAAGAGACAGTAGATCACAAAACAGAACTTCACTAGATCCATTCTGAGTACAGGTCAAGGCTCCCACCAGAGTGAGAGAAGATTTGGCATCAGAAGGCCTTGGTTCAAATCTGTGCCATCTTCCCATCCCCCCCTTTCCCTACCCAATGACTTAGGTGACTCATTAAACTTCCCAACCCTTAGGATCCTCCCTCCCCTCGTAAAATGCAATGTTGTCGGACTTCTCAGGGTTACTGCATGGTCAAAGGAGAGATAATGTATGTTTTAAAGTCCCAAACAAACATGAGCCATAATAACTATTAATGAACTTGTCATTAGCTTCATCTCCAGGTTGTCCACTCATTTAGTGCTCAAGCTTCACTGTCCCCTTCTCAGAGAAGTCTCCAAGACCACTAGGTGTAAAGCAGCCTCACTCTCCCCATCACACTCAAAGCCACCACGCTGCTTTATTATAGTCAAGACACTTGTGATACGTGCAGCGGTTTCATTTGCACTTGCTTACTGTCTTTCTCCCCAGACTAGAATAAAAGCTCTTCGAAGCCAGAGCCCTTGTCTTATTTTCCCCAGAACTGTAATAGTTCACCGCACACGGTGGACGCTCAGATTTTGGTGAGTCAAGATGGCAGGGGTTTAGAAGGCCCACACTCCAGGGGAGGAGTTCCTGGATTTAAATCCCAGCTTTTCAGCTGACTACGTCGGGTGACATTAGGTTGGTTATTTAACTTCTCTGTGCCTCCCTTTCACCGCCTGTAAAATGGGCGATTCTGATATAACGTACACTTTATGGAAATGTTAATATCTGTTAAACACTCAAACAGTGCCTGGCACGTAGTGAGTCTCGAACGAGGGCTGTTTTCTACTCTCCAATGAGTGAATCAAGTGTTAATACAGTAATAGTGAGGACACGTGACCCTTTAAGTGTACCAGACACGCGCCGATGCCTCCGGTTTGACAGAAAAAGACTCATTCTTGTCATAAAACTCTTTTCTTTCGCTCCAGTGCACCGTGTCATCCGCCTGACCCGCCACCGCTTAGCGGAAGGGGAGGTGCGGCCCCTCCTAGCGACAGAGTCCCCAGTCACCCGCAGGTGGCACTGCTCGGGGTTCTCCCGGGCCGGGGACGTCCCAGACCTCGCGGGGCGGTTGTCCTGGGGTGGGAAGCCTGGGCCTAGGGAGTCCCAGCTCCGCGTTCGGGAACCCAAGGGACGCTCTTGCGACTTACCTGAGCCCCCAGCGGGGTCGCGGCAGCCGGGACGCGCCGGCAGCCCACTCCCGCCTCCAGTCTCAAAACCTCCGCAGGGCTCGTGGGAACCGGCGGCTGCAGGCAGAAGCGAGCGGGGGCGGGGCGAGCGGGCCGGGGCGGGGCGAGCGGGGCGGGGCGGGGCGGGGCGGGGTGGCGGGGGCGGGGCGGGGTGGCGGGGGCGGGGCCTGCCGGCTCCGGGCCCCAACCGCGCGGTGCCCGCGGGACCTCACACCGTCCGCGGCTCCGCGCAGCCGGCGCGCTCCAGCCAGGTAAGGATGCCGCGGGTCGGCAGGGGCGGCCCCGGGACTGCGGGGCTCCGGGCAGGAGAGGGCCAGGAGCGGACGCGAGGCGCGAGGCGGCTCTCCCAAGCCCAGAGACCGACCCTCCTGCGGTGAGGAAGATTTTCTCATCTTCCTGCCCCGGCAGGTGAGGGACCCGGTCCACTTCGGTCCAGGAAGAAGGGACAGGTGCGCGCTCCCGCGCAGCTGCGGCTTCCTGGGCCGCCGCCTCTCCGCCTCTCGAGTTCAGGCGCTGGCCTCTCCCGAGGAGCACCCGCCTCCCTTCCCTTTGGGTCCAGCGCTGAGGCCGCCCCGCGCCAGGTTCAGCGCTGGGTTCACTTCCCAGCGGCGCGGCCAGGTTGGGTCCTCCTCTCGGATTGGGTGGCAGCGCAGTCTCGCTTGAAAGTTGGCACGGTCCACAGAGACATTCCACGGTTGTACGTGTCCGAGTGCCTCGCCCCACCAACTTCACATTTTTTTTTTTTTTAAATCTGGGAAATTGTTTGAATCTTGAAAACAGCTGTTCGGTGAAAACATGTATTGCAAAAACTAGGACCTTGATCTGGAGTGTGCACTTCTCCTTGGATCCTAAATTTGCTCTTGATCTGATCTCCTCCCCCCCCCCCAGAAGAATAATAGTACGTTTCTGTGTACCAGGTCCAGAAACAGTCTCATCTATTGCCATTCTTTGGAAACTGGAATATTTGATTAGAAGGTTTGGGAACAACAGGATGGGCCGGTGGCTAAGTGGGTTTGAAGGCAATCCAAAATAGTTAAGTGTCTTGAGCCTATACCCTGTATTTTTCCAGTGAGTGCCCATTTTCCTTTTAGGAAATTCTGAGAATTTACTCTCTTTGAGATAATTCTCGACTAAAGAGCTGAGGAGGAAGAAACAACCTCAGCACACCAGTGGTTTTCCCAATTAAGTTTAGGATTTAACAGGTTGGTTTGACACTGGTAGCTCAGTGAGCAAGAATCACCTGTAATATGGGATATCATGATTTATATGGAAGAAAGAGAGCATGTTGTCTTTTTCTCATTTTGTATTGAACATACTTTTTAGTTCAGTTACATTTTTTCAGTGTTTAGGAAAGACCTATACACTTTCCCTGTACTGCAATTAACCTGATCAATTAATACTACTCTTGCCAATTCATGATGCTTACCGCAATGTGTTTATTTATGTTAGTGAGTTTGATTCTCCCCACAAGGGTATATATGTTTTGATTTCTGGAACTGTATAGGGTTAAGTGTTGTAGACACATGCAAATCAGTGCTGTGCTCTAGTTGGCAAAACCTTTGCTCCACATAGGTCCTTGAACTAAAATTTTCACATCTTCCCAAACAGAAAAGAATATAGAATGCTAATGTACACTCTAGCACTTTTCAACTGTTTTACTTATTCTGTTCTAAGAGAGTCATGTTTTCTCAGCAGCTACTACTCAAGGGCGGGGGCAATATTTTATCGAACGGAGGTAAAGCTCAGAGAGAATGGTAACCTTTGCTCTGTAAAGTTCAGCCTTGACAGGTGGTTGGAAGGGTCATGGGCAGTGTCTGGCTACTTTCATGCTTGAGGAGGAATTGTCGGTCTCCCTGCCTTCCTCTGCATATCTAGAGTGGTAGGAGCCTGAGCCTTGGGTCTCCAATTATACCTCTGCTTACAGGTTCCTCCAGGTTGGTCCAGTTGGTCCTTCTTCTCCCCACCCCAGCTCTTCCAGTTTTGTGGCTTCTACCCCATCTCCACCCCTGCCTGCCTGGATTCCCACTCTTAGGGAGAATCAACTTACTGTTCAGGACAGAGAGGATAGGTCCACATGCGACTAGTGCTGCGTGCCCCATGCATGCTTAGTAAATATCTGTTGGGGACAGTGCCACTTGCTTCAAAGCCCTTATTCTCTCTTGTTATTCAGTCTAGAGAGGTAAAGAGAAGGAAGTTGCACTTAGATCAGTTATTTTAGGGACCAGCTGCTTTGGATGGATTAGTGTTATAAACGGGGACATTTGAGTCTTTTAGAAAGGAATGAAATTGGCTCATGGTTGTTGGCAACTGTAAAATTATGCTATACCATGTGGTTATGGCATGAGAATAACTTCGTTGAAAAGAAGCCTATAAGAGAAGGGCTTAGTAGTTGTCTCGACCCGGACTTGCCTTTTTGTTTCTGCCCTAGCTCAACCAGTCCTTGCTTGGGTTGAATTATAACTATTACCTTCCTCACCACGTTTGGCTGCTCAGAGCTCAGATGGCCATAGCTACTGAGGGCTAGATGTAGAAAATTGCATTTTCTTTTGTTTGGGAAAAACAAGGATGGAATTTTGCTGAGTTGTTATTAGGGAGACAAAGCAAAAGCAAATAAATGTAAAAATGCCTGGACATAGAAAACAACATGTGGTTTTTTGTTTGTTTGTTTTAAAAATTTTAAACTTTTAATCTAAATTACACTTTTTCACTCTCCAGAAACAATCCCTTGTAATTTTTTGCACTGGTTATTTTGGTGTTTGCCGCTTGCTACTATTCGAGTTCTGCAGTTTGAAGCATTATCTATTGACTTCCCACTGTGGAAGATGATAATGTGGCTCCCTTTATTTTTCTCACCCCCATCTCGACCATAGCTTCCTTATTTTCCCATCCTTGCAGTAGTAGTTAAGTTGTAATTTTGGTTAGATCAATATTCATAGCTAAGCCAAGTACAAGTTCTTGTTTTCTTTGGAGTTAATAGTTGTTTGTTCATTTATTTAGTTTTGTATGTCTGCATCATTAATTTGACCCAAAACCCTTGGCCAGATTCCCAAAACTTGCCTCAAATGCATCACGTGTTGTCAGTTTCATTTTCCTGAAGAAGTTCTCCTCCTTGCCCTCATCTGGACTGGTTGTCCTCTACACATGGGGACCAGTTGTCACCCTGAAGATCTTCATCATCATCCTGGGGATCCCCATCATTTCTCTCCTGTTGGATCTCTTGTAAAGCACATGTCTTGCTCTATCTTGGTCAACTGCCTTGTTTTGGTAGAGCACATCTTCATGGAGCTTTTTGGAAAAAGATGCATGGGATATGCATTTTTTTTTTTTAAGATGGTGAATTCCTGGAAATAGCTCTTTTCCACTGACAATTGACTGTTTAGAATTTTAGGATTGAAATTTTGAAGGCATTGTTTCATTGCCTTTTAGCTATCAGAACTGTTCTGATTCTTCAGATTTTACTTGTAATTTGTGTACAGTTAACAAGCCTGCTGAGTCTTTTATGGAAGTTATAGAATTTTCTCTTCATCTCCATAATCCTGAAATTTCATGATGCTATACCTTGGTATGGATCTGCTTTCATCCAGTGTGCTGGGCTTTTTGAATCCTGAAACTTACATCCTTCAGTTTGGGAAATTTTATTCAATTGACTCATTAATAATAATTTTCTCCTCTCCATTTTCTGTGATCTTTCTTTTTTTTGAAGATCTTATTTATTTATTTGAGAGAGATAGAGAGAGAGAGGGAGAGAGAAAGAGCACGAACAGGGGGACAGGGGCAGAGGCACAGGGAGCAGCAGACTCCCTGCTGAGTAGGGAAATGGATGTGGTGTGGGACTCAGTCCCAGGACCCTGGGTCATGGCCTGAGCTGAAGGCAGCTGCTTAACTGACTGAGTCACCCAGGCGTCCTGTGATGTTTTTTTCAGAAACTCGTATTGTTCATATATTAGATATTTTGGAATAGACCTCTAATTTTCTTATATTTTCTCTCCTAATATCTATCTCTCTGTTTCTTGGTTCTGCTTGTGGGGAGACTTTCTCAATTTTATCATCTAGTCCTTCCACTGAGTTTTTAATAAGTATAATCCCATTTCTAGTTATTTTAAATTAGAAGCTCTTTTCCCCCCCTGAATGTGTGTGTGTGTATGTGTATGTGTATGGTGTTTTGAAGGAAAGGAAAAATTTTCCTTTACCCTCAAGACCCAACTGGACTAAATTAAATTTAAATGAGACAGATTAACGGGAGGGGGGGTAGTTTTATTCTGCATGCACAGAGGTCCAATTATGAACTTGAGACCTAAATAAGTGACTAAAGCAGGCAGTTTTTTTATTTTTTAGATAAAGAAACAGTAAGTCTGTGAAGAATTGACAGGACAAAGAACATTTTAGGAACTTTAATTAGTAAAGAAATCGAAACAGGATTTGGACTGAGGTAGTAAATGAGTAAAAAGTAACAAGGGTTGTTTATACAACCTTCTCAGATCTACATTTCCCATCTCTGGCCATAAGGATGTCTTTTTACCTCCTGGTAGTGGGAGGGCACCTTTCACACAGGGGATTTATTTCCTGCTTTCAGGGGACAGAGGAAAGTCTTGAGTGTTCTTCTTGTGTTGGCTGTCTCTTGGGTAACTTTTATTTAAAATAATCAATGTGCCAAAGTGACACATTCTGCTCTTGGCCCCTTCCATATCCATTTCTTCTTCTCTTTTATGGTTTCAGTGCTTATCTGTCTTATCTCTGAGGATCAACTTTTTTTTGACAGTTTTATCTTTCCATTACATACTCAGTTTCCCCAAGTTGCTTTTGTCTATTTATTAGTTTAGGCCTTGACCTTTCATGTTAGAGGTTTGCTTCCTATTTCTAATACCCTCTGTGATCTGCTCACATTTGAGTGGGGGTTTAAAAGCTGAAGATGTGTGCGGGCTTGTTGACTGGAAACCTCATTGTCTGGTGATCTGGCTGGGGCTTTTATCTGGAAGAACTCTGATGTCATTACCTCTTGGGCCACTGAGAGTCCTCAGAAGAGGCTCTCCCGCTCTTTCTCCTGAATGGTGGTGGAGAGCCTGGCTGCCGGTGATCTGGGAGCTAGGTGGAGAAGAAGGCTGGAAGTCTCAGCCTCCACATGTCCATATAACCCCGTCATGGTGTGTCTAGTAGAACACCCCAGTTGTGTCTGATGTATCCCATTCTGGAGACCCTCTCTTGGAGAGGGGATAGGGGAGAAACTCCAGGTGATTTTGCAAGGATGGGGAGAAAGCTACCTACCTGTTCAGAATGGCCGAAGGGATATGGGACATCCAACTGCCTTTTAAAGAAGCTTTCATTCCTCTTTATTTTAGCTCTCCCCTCTCCCCACAGACAGTCTAACTGCCTTTAATTATGCAGCATTTTGGAGATACCATGGTATGAATCGTGTTGTTTCTTGGCTTCCCCTCATCTCATCACGTGAGGTCTCATGTTGTCATTTTACTGGGCTTTCGGGAGGGAGGTTTTGCTCAATCTGCCATTGGTGCCGTAACCAACCTCCAGGAGAGACCGGTGAGCTTCAACCATGGTGCTGCGCTGCTGTCTTCCTGCCTTTACCAACAGTAAACTTTCTTTGGCTAATCCAGGCATATTCTCTCACGAAACCAGTTTGGATCTCAGATTTCTTCTTCTACCACTTTAAGCATCCACCACCAACCATTTACCCTTGTCGGAGGCAAAACCTCTAGACCTAGCATGGGTGGGACATAGCTTACTGGTCATCGAGCCCTTGTTCCTATTCTCCAGCTCACTGTGTCGAGGAGGACCCAGCACCTCCGTGTCTTACTGTCAGTGAAACTCCACAGTAAGCCTAATACTGTCATCTGTAAGGCAGGCCTGGTGTTATTGGTGGCCATGTGGCCTCTAATGGAAAGTTATCACTATTTCCTTCTGGAGGCCGGTTTATCACACAATTGCTTTACCAGCAGAAGCATCCTCACTTCCTGTTTCAAAGCTCATGTCTTTCTTGGAATGTGCACCAAGTTCCTGTTTCTGGCTGGGCCGTGCAGAGATGACTGATCTATCTGGGGCCTCCTGGATGATCAGAACTTTCCCAGCCTCATTTTACCAACTGAATCATTCCTTAAGGCTTCTTTAATTTGGTGTGATTTTGCAGCCTTCTTTGCCAGTAGGCTGACAATGTCAACAGGATTTTATGCTTACACACAGAGGAATGGGGAGAGTCAGTTTCACTGAAGGAGGAAGAGCATTGTTCCCAAACCACCTTATATGTGCAGAAAAAGCAAAGGTCTATACTCCTAAGGTGATGCCTATGCATCGGGAGTAGAGAGAACACCAGCATTGCTGCAGCAGAGGGGGTACAACAGTGACTTGCTCTCTGGGGGTGACAGCAAAGGAGAAGGTGGTTAGAACACACTTAGCTGGAGCCCCCCATTGTTCCCTCGGTGCATCCAGGGTCATCCTTCTCTTTTCTTTTTTTAAAGGGTTTTATTTATTATTTGTCAGAGAGCAAGCAAGAGGGGCTGTGGACAAAGGGAGAAGCAGACTCCCTACAGAGCAGGGAGCCCAATGCGGGACTTGATCCCAGGACCCCGGAATCATGACCTGAGTTGAAGGCAGACTCAACTGACTGAGCTACCCAGGCATCCCCATCACTCCCTTTTTGAAATAGAACCTTTGAAGCCATTGCAACCTCTCTTTCCATGCAGAATGTTTGTCTCTTACATGCTAAGTGCTTCACCTAAGTTCTTTTTGTCTTCATAGCTGGATTGCAAACTCACCTAGGGAAGAGTGCAATGCCTAATAAATACCTGATGAATGTACTGAGTGAATTTTTCAGATAATTGTGGACACTTAGCAGTTAGGAGAAAAAAAAAGATATTTGGTCATAGTTATCCAAATTGGACCCAATAGCCTAAATTCATTAAATTCTTCATTAGACTTTCACTTTACTTTTGCTGTATAGACTGAAATGTGGAACATGTACATTTTCCCAATGCTGATAACATTCTTTTTTTCTTTCTTTTTGTTTTTTTAAGATTTTATTTCTTAAGTAATCTCTACACCCAACTCGGGGCTTGAACTCACAATCCTGAGTCACATGTTTCACTGACCAAGCCAGCCAGGCATTGACAACATTCTTAAAAGGACAACACAGATTACTACTACTACTACTATTACTACTACTAGTACTACTACTACTGCTATTCCCCCCCCCCCCCTGTGTATTTTCTCTTAGCATAGTGTTGTGATTGTCTTGGTTCTTATGGCTAAGAAAAGTGACTTTTGGAGGAGGGAGGGAAGTATGTGCTGATTAGGTTGTCTAGATGGGTGAGTTGTACATTTATAAAGGAGAAAGATCTCTTTGAATTTCAGCAGTGTACATATATTTCCTTTTGTAACTACATGTCATTTATTTTAGAAAGTTAAAAGCTTTTGAAATGATTAGCGTACAGAGCATCAAAGTGACAGATTTGAAGTTGTCTTTTACTATGTAAGATACTTATAATGTAGAACCCTCTGTCAAATATCCTATTCCATTTATCTTCAATATTTGTGAAGTTCTAGCCTGATTTCATAGGAAAAGATTTTAATTTTTCTCTATCCTGAATAGAATTCCAACAATGTCTTTGTGTTACTATTTCCTTAGAAGCTCTCATGTCCTCATGTATCCCCCAGTATTATGTTTCAGCACAACATGTGGAATCTCCGCATGACTGCCCCAAAAATGAAACTGTGGCTTTTTTTTTTTTTTAAAGACTTATTTATTTATCTTAGAGAGAGAGAGGGAGAGAGTGCATGAGTTGGGGGTGGGGCAGAGGGAGTATGAAGGGGAAAGAAGCAGACTCTCCTTTGAGTGGGAGCCCAACATGATGCCCCCTCAACTTACAGAGATCAGGACCTGAGCCAAAATCAAGAGTTGGACACTCAAGGTGCTTGGGTGGCTTAGCTGGTAAGCATCTGCCTTCGGGTCAGGTCGCGATCCCAGAATCCTGGGAGTGAGTCCAGATCAGGCTCCCTGATCAGCAGGAAGTCTGCTTCTCCCTCTGCTCTTGACCCTGCTCATGCTTATGCTGTGCTCTCTCTCTCTCTCTCTCTCTCTCACTCCCTCCTCTCTCTCCCACCTCTCTCTCTCTCTCTCTCTCTCTCTCTCATGCATGCATACACAAACTCCCCCTTCTCAAATAAATAAATAAATAAATAAATTCTTAAAAAAAGAGTCAGACCTTAACTGACTGAGCCACCCAGGGTCCCCATAATCATATATTTTTTTAAAGATTTTATTTATTTATTTGACAGAGAGTGAGCACAGGCAGAGAGAGTGGCAGGCAGAGGCAGAGGGAGAAGCAGGCTCCCCGCTGAGCAAGGAACCCGATGTGGGACTGGATCCCAGGACGCTGGGATCATGACCTGAGCCGAAGGCAGCTGCTTAACCAACTGAGCCACCCAGGCGTCCCCATATATATATATTTTTCCCTACAGAGGAGTTATTTCAAGGTTTATTTTTCTGTGGATATAATTTAAGTGTGCAACGAAGTTGGTTTTCACCACTGGGGTTATTTTTGTTTCATAGAGGGCAGTCGGCTTTCTTTTTTATTCTCCTGCCTTGATTGATAAAAATGTCTGATCCTTTAGCTGTGTGGTTAAGCAGAAATACAATTCAACTGGGTTATGAGTGAATGAGATATATAAATTGAGGTGTGAATGCTTCTTAATTTTTTAAAGGGTTGTCAGCTTATTGATCACCAATTTATTTTTTTTATTTATTTTTTAAGATTTTATTTATTTATTAGTTAGAGAGAGAGAGAGAGCAAGCACAGGCAGACAGAGAGGCAGGCAAAGGCAGAGGGAGAAGCAGGCTCACTGCTGAGCAAGGAGCCTGATGTGGGACTCGATCCCAGGACGCTGGGATCATGACCTGAGCCGAAGGCAGCCGCTTAACCAACTGAGCCACCCAGGCGTCCCTTGATCACCAATTTAAACCAGTTATAGAAGCACTGCATTAAAAAATTCTTGTTCATAGGTTCTGGAGTTGTAGTTGAAAGAGGGTTTTTGGGCTCAGAGCTGGTGACACATCCTTCCACCTTGCCTAGAGTAAGGATAAATCCTTGGATGCCACTGAGATTCCTCAACTCTCGGTGTGCTCTGTGGAGTCTCCCTGTCATCATTATTAAAAAAAAAAATGTTATTTTACATATACTAATTATTTAAAACAACGTAAACAGTGCTGAAGCCTACAAAGAAATTTAAAACAACCCCGAAAGCATTCCAGAGAAAATCTTGGCGAGCCCCTCTTAGTCATCTCTATCATCATTTGGCTTGTTAAAAATCTTCAGCAAATTTCTAGAAAATAATTAACTTGAGCACTGCAGGCAACTGTTTGTGTAATTCCAAGTTCTGTAATCTTTATATATATACAATATATGTACACTGTACATATATGCATTTTATATGTATAAGATATATTTATATATATATATGCAATTACTTTTTGAGATTATAATTAGTTCAGGCATAAAGTTCTTTGGGTAGCATCATTTCATATAGGCATTTTCTTGTAGCAATAATTATCATTTTTAATAGCTAAGTGATTGTCTTGTCAATATATGATATTCTTGATATTCTTCTAGGAAGCTCCCAACTATCTTACTGTTAATGCCTTGCTAGTAGGAAAAACAACCTTAATTTGAAAATGATAAGTGGTTAGTATCCTGTGAATCCTTTTTAGCATATGAAAATCCTTTTGAGGGACACCTGGGTGGCTCAGTTGGTTAAGCAGCTGCCTTCGGCTCAGGTCATGATCCCAGCGTTCTGGGATTGAGTCCCACATTGGGCTCCTTGCTCAGCAGGGAGCCTGCTTCTCCCTCTGCCTCTGTCTACCTGTGCTCTCTCTCTCTAACTAATAAATAAATAAAATCTTAAAAAAAAAAAAAAAAGAAAATCCTTTTGAAACCTCCCTTTTCAGGGTGCCTGGATGGCTCAGTCAGGTTAAGCTTCTGGCTCTTGATTTTGTCTCAGATCCTGGTCTCCTGGTCTTGGGATCAAACCCCAAATCAGGCTTCCTATTCAGCAAGGAGTCTGCTTGTCTGTCTGTCTGTCTGTCTGTCTGTCTCTCTCCCCCTCTGCCCCTCTCCACTGCTCATTCTTTCTCTCTCAAATAAAGAAATAAAATCTAAAAAAAAAAAAAGAGAGAAAGGATTAAAAAAAAAAAAAGAAACCTCCCTTTTCCTTACCTCCCCCAACCCCATTGTATATAGTCAGCCACCTCTCATAAACCTGGTGAAGCAACTCTTTCTGCCCATGAGTCCTATTCCCAGGCTTTAGTAAAGCCACCATTTAGTACCATACACACACACACACACACAAAATGGTATTTTGAACCATCCCTCAATTGTTGGACAATCGGGGTTCTTTTTTTAAGTAAGTAGTGTTGTTATCTTTTTTTTCCCCTTTTGGGGATTATTTTCTTGGGGAGGTTTTTCTCAAAATACCACTTTGGGATTCAGGATTTCTAGCTTCTATTAGTCATCCTCAGAAGGACACAAAATAATAATTTTAAAAAGCTCACTAGCTATATAAAGCTATCTAAAGGGGCGCCTGGGTTGCTCAGTGGGTAAAGCCTCTGCCTTCAGCTCAGGTCATGATCTCAGGGTCCTGGGATCAAGCCCCGCATGGGGCTTTCTGCTCGGCGGGGAGCCTGCTTCCCCCGCCCCTCCCTGCCTGCCTCTCTGCCTACCTGTGGTCTTTGTCTGTCAAAAAAAAAAAAAAAAGCTATCTAAAGTTTCCATCATTCTCTTTTTTGACCTTTCAGATCAACCATATTTACTTTGTGTGAAGACACAGAGTTTAGCGGGAGCTAGTCAGGCCATGTTATGCACAAATTGTAGATCAGATAATAAAGCCAGAGTAACCCAACAGGTCCATTTACAGAGGCTGTGTTCTGGTCGGTAATGTCTATAGCCTCATTTCATTTTGTTGGATGTGGTAGGAAAAGTTTCCAGGGATCAGTAACAAAAGGTGGAGAAGTCGTTATGGTATTTGTGAGACAACATTTGACCCTGGTACCTGGCCTAGGGTTCATGAACCTTTGTGTAAGCAGGGTAAGGCATTATAAGCCCACAGGGAGCTCCAACCCACCCACCCATTTCCCCATTCTTGGACTGTAAGAGGAAGTGTGTGTGGGAGGCGGGCAGGACAACCAGCAATGTAAGGGAATTTTGCCTTAATGTCTTTCTTGATAAAGAACCAGAGTAGAGTGGATTCTTATTCAGATTTTTCCTTGACATCTTCCTGTCTAATGTTTAAAGCTTGGGCTAGATTTTTAAGTCGGCTATTAACTGGTGTTATGTTCCCATGCCTCAGGTTTTCCACCTATTAAGCAAAGCGTAATGACACATAATTAACAGTCCACTTCAGAAAGATTCATGGCCTAATGCTTGTAAAGGACTTTGAGCTTTTCCGAGTGTTTTATACACCTTCATGAATAATGAGATGACTTGCTCTATTTAGCAGAGGGCATTTATATTGTACCCATTTTACAGATGAGAAAAGTGAACCTCAGAGGATAATAGCTTGCTGAGGACAAGAGGGTAAATTGAACGTGCTCTCTATGACACTTTTCTTGAACTTTGTGGAACAAATGGAATCTAAAATAAATTCTGCCGTGAGTATGTGTTGGGAAAGTGGATTTTACACTTTTTTTTTAAAAGATTTATTTATTTATTTATTTATTTGACAAATACGATCATAAGCAGGCAGAGGCAGGCAGAGAGAGGAAGGGAAGCAGGCTCCCTGCTGAGCAGAGAGCCCAACGTGGGGCTCCATCCCAGGACCCTGAGATCATGACTTGAGCTGAAGGCAGAGGCTTTAACCCACTGAGCCACTCATGCGCCCCCGGATTTTATACTTTTTAAGCAAATACAACCTTTTGGGGGGATAGGCATAGGCTACTCTTTTGTCAGGGGAGATCATGTTTAACACATTTACTGGAGTTCTTAAAGAACATTAAATAATTATGGAAGCTAGATATAAACTGTGATTTTTGTTTTTAAAGATTTTATTTATTTATTTGACAGAGATTGAGAGAGCACACAAGCAAGGGGAGCAGCAGGCAGAGGGAGAGGGAGAAGCAGACTCCCTGCTGAGCAGAGAGCCTGATGTGGGGCTCGATCCCAGAACTCTGGGTTTATGACCTGAGCTGAAGGCAGACGCTAATTGACTGAGCCACCCACGTGCCCCAAACTGTGATTTTCAAAGTAACTTTGAAAAGACTCCACACAAAGGTTGTTAAATAAAATGAGTCAGTGGGAGTTTGGAAAAAATGTTTTTTTAAAGCAGCAGTGAAGGGTGGGAACAAAACAAAGGCTAGGCATAGATGGACATTTCCTAGAACACGAATGTTAGTAAACTAGTCTAATTATTAGTATTTTAAAAAAAATAAATGATGTAGAAGAGGGAGTACACAGTGTAAAGTCCCAAGTTTATAGTCAACATGAACATATTGGGATACTAAAAGCCCAACTGCTGGTCTCAAGTCCATGCAGTGGTGAAGAATGCATTTAGATAAAATGAATCTATCTGTATATGCAGATGGACATTCTAGTGTTTTTTGTTGTTGTTGTTTTTGTTTTTGAGCAAGGAACTCAACCAGGGAGCTTGATCCTGGGATTTTGGGATCTTGACCTAAGCCAAGGGCAGACACTTGGCGAACTGAGCCACCCAGGCAGCCTGCATTCTAGTTTTTACTCAAGAAAGAGATTCAGATAGGATTGCAAACTCCTAACTGAAGAGATTCACTAAATGTATGACTTGGAACAAAAAAGCTAGCTAAATCTTAGGCGTTGTTACAAATAATTCAGAAATGTCATTTTACCCATTTTCAGGTTACAGCGTCTAAGATAGTTTCATTGATGTACACTAAAGACATAATGGACTTAGAGAAAAGCAAACATATCTGTCGGTGGCAGAGAAGGTTGAGTAAAATACTCTCATTGAATCTTTTGGTCCAGAAAGATAAACATAGAGGAGACAGACGGACAGCTTGCGCCCTCTGATACCAGGGCAAGCAGAGCTAGGTGACACAGGGAGACTATTTGTTTGTACCTTCTTTATTCCCAAACAATGTACTACCTGCCCCCAATAGTTAATGTTTTTGAGCACATAAAATGTGCCAGACTCCCTGTGGGGCTCGTTACATGGATTAGCTCATTTAACACCTGCCCCTCTCCCCATAATCCAATGAAGTGGGCAAGATTATTTCTAACGTTCTACAGATGAAGAGCCTGAAGCTCAGAGATTCAGAGAAATTTGACCTAGTGGAGAGAGAGTTGAGAACGATATAGTCTTGCTCGAGAGGGTACAAGCAAAACACACTAGGTAAAATTTATTTTCATAGTATATACTTTGTGTAGCCCAAAATAGGAGAAACATTTTAATTTCACTGTGTAATCTTACAATGATTATTAATGAGATGCCAGAAACAGCTCAGGAGCTTGATGATGAATAATAGGACCCAGTATAGTGCAAGGCCAGGCAATGACTTCCGTAGTGCGTGGATACTGTAAAATGTCATCCTACCAAACAATAAGGTTGCATTCATAGAGAAACACTTTATACTGCTTAAGTTTTAAATTTTAAATTAAAATGAATTAGAATGAAGTAAAACTAAAAATGTAGTTCCTTGCTGGCACTAGCCACAGTTCAGGAGCTCAGTAGCTGTCTGTGGCAAGTGGCTGCCATATTGAATGGTATAGCAAAAGTTATTCTCTGTCTCCAAAGGGCCCTGGACTCCCAGATACTCCATCCCCACCCCTCTACCCTTATCTTGGTCAGTCCCTAGCTCAGCTTCCTTGCCTCTGCTCAGGGCCAACAAGTACAGTTGTGCAGGTTATGCACTGTAAAATTCTGAGATGTCATTCACATTGAAGATATAGGAGCTTTGTTTATTTACTGTGGCGGGTTATTGGAAAATGGGAGTAAGGTTTTTTTTGGAAGTAAAGTTTTTAAGGAAGATTTTTTTCCTTTTTCTAATTCATGCAAAGGCATTTTTTGGGAGGTGATTTTAGTTTTTCTGTTTCTGATGTAGGAATGATGTTAGGGGTCAAAGCTGATGGCCAAGAAAGAATTCTTGAGATGAGACGTCTTTGGTGCAGAAAGGTAGTTTATTATTAAAGCATGGGAACAGGACCCATGGGCAGAAAGAGCTGCACTGGGGTCGTTGGGAGGGGGTTAGGGATAGTGTAAGCCTCTCCGGTATTTTGGAAACAAGGTTTCCAGGACCTTGAGGGGGCTAGCTATTATTAGGAAAAGGTCATTTATTACTGTTTAGTGAAAACTCAGTCATGAGACTCTTCAGATGTATATTGGTGGGTCATGTGCTTGGACGATGATTGCCAACATGTATCTTGGGGGGTAGAGATAAAGGAGGTTTCCAAAGGAATTTTTTATGTTAAAGTAGACTTACAGGATCCTGGGGGTCAGGCTAAGATTGCCTTTTGCCCTTAGGAAGTCTAAACATGGAGGCAGCTGAGTTCCTAGAGGAATGTCACTCTGCCTATTTCAAGGATTTGTCAGTGGGCTGTGGGTAGTAAGGAAGCATAATCATTTCTCTTCTGCCTTTGTTTCCCACATCGTATCTTCTTAGCATTCTAACAGCTGGGCCCAGGCATCATCGTTCTCTTGTATGCTCAGCACTGAAAGTAATGAAGTAGCTTCAGTCAACCCTCCCCCTGCCCCCTAAGTAATGTCACACAGAATTACAGTCTTCCTTGTAGTTTACCTCAGAGCCCTATGTATCTTATTCATGAGCACAGTGGGTGCTCATTATTTTGTTATTTATTTAAATATTGATTTAAATTGTGTTCTTAGTGTCACTTATGCCCTTGCATTGTGTCCTCAGTTGCCCTTAATGAAACTTGATCCAGGGCTGATTATCCAAGTGCTGACAGGGCTCTCTCTTTCACCGAGTCACAGTTCTCCCTTCATGTGGTACCCTTGTTCTAAATAATAATGTCATTATTGTTATTATTACTAATAACAGCTACCATTTTTTGATCACTTTGTGTCAAGCTTTGTGTCTATCTAGCAATTTATGTGCATTCTTCCATTCACTCTTTCCAAACATCTCTAGGAGGTAGGTAATATTATTATCCCCATTTTATAAGGAGGAAACTGAGGCACTGAGAAATTAAGTAATTTACTTGAGGTCACACAGCTAGTAAGTGTCAAAGCTGAAAATTAAAAACAGTTGTGTCTGACTTCAAAGCCCTTATGATGTGGAACTGTTGGGGTTCAGAGCCTACGGCCAAGAAAGAATTCTTGAGATGTCTTTGGTGCAAAAAAGTGGTTTTTATTAAAACATGGGAACAGGAACCTTGGGCAGAAAGGGCTGCCCTGGGATTGTGAGGAGCAATGGATTATACACTATGGAGGGGTTGGGGGTAAAGACCAAGGGAAGTTTGCAAAATGACTTTCATATGCTAAAGACTCACAGGATCCTGGAATCCTAGATATAGGCCAGCTAAGGTTGTTTTGCCTCTAGCAAGATATTAACAGTAAGATTGGGAGCTCCTGGATGAATGCTCTGCTTCCTGTCTGCCTCAAGTGTTTGCCAATGGGCTGCATAACACAGTAAAAAAGAATGGGAAAAAAATTAAGGACATTTAATTTTATCTACATTTCTTTCTGACTCTGCTCCCCACCTCACTTCTACCCTTTAAGTAGCAGGACTTTTGTGCATCTCTTTTGTTATCTGGGGCCCAACCAACCAGTGACTACACTGTAGTAGATTCCTGATTAGCTTGCCCGGACTTCCTTCCTTTGGGGAACTTCTCTGTCCACAGTTCCTGTGGTTTGGGTGGGGTGGACACGAAGCCCAGATCGGTCATGTGACTTAGCTGTGGCCTATAGGAGAAGTGCCTCCACCTGACCTGGTGATTGGTTCAGAGGTTAGCACATGACCCAACCTTGCTCAGTTAGGCTCCATTTCTGCTCCAGTTAGGAAGCGAGGCCTTCTTTTCCTCTGGGAATTTTCTTTTTTCCCCCTGGTAGAGTGATTTAACCTGGAGCTCCTGGTGGCCATCTTTGCCTGCTCTATTGGGTTTGAAGTAGGAGAAAAATGAATGAAGCTGGTCTGCAGGGAGATATAGCACTGAGCAGTGGTGGGAGAACAGACAGCAGCATTTTAACTCCAAGATTCAGGGGCACCTGGGTTGCTCAGCCCGTTAAGAGTGGGACTCTTGATTTTGGCTCAGGTCATGATCTCAGGGTGGTGAGTCGAGCCCTGCACTGGGCTCCCTCTGTTGTCCCCGCCCCCCCAACCTTGCACCCTCTCTCTCAAAAGAAAATTAAAAAAAAAAAAAAAGAAAAACCATCCAGCATTCAGATGTGCCTGAAGAGCCCAACCCTGCTTGGTTTTGTGAGCTAGTACATTCCTTTTGTTGTTGTCTGCTTAAGTCGAAGTTATTTGCAATTGAAAGAGCCATGCCTAATGTACAGACTTTCCAGAAGGTGAATAGATTCCTCATTGCCCTTCTTTATCTACCCTTTGGATGAGCTCCCTAGTTCATGGGTCTTGGTGCCTACTGTTGCCTGTATCTTGCCTGGAGGCCTTTGATCCCTGGAGACTCTAGGTACTCATCTTGCTTTTTCCCTTTTAGGTCTCTGAGCTCTGTCCTAAGGAAAGGAGATAGCACACCCAGCCCCTTTTCACTGCTTTCCCCCAACCTCCCACCTCTTCCCCCCCATTACAGAGCCCACACACAGGGATAAGTATTATGCCATGAGTACAGCATTGGAGAAATGTGTTCTTCGTAGACATTACAAAATTATTCATCAACCTACTTTTGAATGCTGATCA